>JAHZNK010000411.1:0-13385 GCA_027744615.1 Lepidocyrtus cf. nigrosetosus NNG-2020 | reverse complement strand
ATGGCTATCCTTAGGTTGCAATAGAATTTCTTAGACATGTTTGTATTCTATTAGTCTGCTGGAGAGACGTGTATGTAATTATAACGGTAACGTGGCTTTAATGGCAATCTTAAATGAAAGTTCTAATTTGATTTCTAGAAGGTTTGCCCCATTTTCCCCACTATTTCTGGAGAACTACATTATATGCGACAGGTGATAACCAATAAAACCTTTTGATTTTATCTGATGTGAGAATTTTATCAGTGAAAGCTGCTTTCATTATTAATCAACAGGGAGAAATAGCTTGCATTTGAAACTCTAATTTCGATAGTTTCTATTAGATAAAATATCAGTAATGTCACTTCATGCCAGTATAAGCACAAGTTCTTTTGTCTTAAAGGGCGTCCTCTTAGCAATCTCTTTTCATAGTCTTTTTTGAAGCCTAACCTATGACAAATTTTCTCATTCTCGTATTAATAATTCTTATAAAAATAGAAATAAAAGCGTTGGAAGGATTCCTTTTTTGAATAATATTGTTTTTGTAACTGATTACTTTTAGTGGGATGGTTGGAAATTCGGCGGTGACAGCTTGGAAAAAATTAGGTTGCTTGCTTGCTCATGTTCATGTATTAAGTTTTTTCCACGCTGCTGTAATATTAATGAGCTACGTGTGGATAGGAGTAATGTGGGTAGTTTAGTAGATTTGAAACCGTAAAAGTTTTTCTCCTCCGACGCTTCCCTTCTTTGGCATTTTTTCGATTTTTACATAAATAGTGCCTGCACAGTTGTCTCTTTTTAGTGATTATCACCATTATTGGCATAGCTTGTAACATGGAGTAGAGGAATTCCCCTGTCGTAAAGGACACCTTCCACCTCAACCGTAATCATTAAGTATAAAAGACCATTAATCTCAATCACAGGAGGAATTGTGTGGAACATAATAGAGAATAGTTAATCTTATAAAAACTCCGTCTCTTTGTATTAGCCTCAAGCTTTCACCAGAAAAAGCCAGCGGAAGTGATGAAAACTGTGTGCAGTCACTATATTACTAGAAGAATTTGCAATTCAGCTGATAAAAAGTTATCTTTTATCTGCTCTTCTCCTTTTTCCCAGATACAGAGAAAACCTTGCAAAATTGGGTAACAACGCATAGAAAAACGCTTCTTTACACAATGGAATATCTCCTCTACTTTCTTTTTATAAAAACACTGTGTGGAACACAAAAAAGCTGACAAGTAAAGTGCATTAGGGCTGATTAATCTTTGTAATGATTTAATGATTCTTTTTTGCTTTCGGGAACAATAGAAGTTTTAAAAGTTTAGGTGATGATGTTGGGAGATTAAAGAAAAAATGGTATTTGAAAGCCTGAAAAGCAAGTCTTAAAAAGTACACTGGCTTAGGTCAAATTCTCTTCACTTGAGTTTTTACATAATCTAGTTATTATGTCTTGAATACTTTGGATTTGAAAGACATTGTAATGACTGAAAGATTTCTTATGCAATGAATAATTTGATGCTTTTTCTGTTTTGCAGTTCCTCTGAAGAATTTATGAAGAATACAAGGCTGCCGCTGGAAGTGAAAGTTTTTATATAGTGAATGCTACAAACACGATTACTGTCATATTAGGCATTGCACACATTTCCGTTACTTGCCAGTATGAAAAAAAGAAATGGGAAAAAGAGAAGAAATTAAATTATGAATTGGACAAAGTTAATTAATATCCTTCAAAATGGATAGCAGTACAGTTCAATAGACAGACAATACGTCAATGTAGTAGCTACATTCACAAGATTTAGTAGGATATAGTGGAAATGTGGGTTTTAAATTGATTAAAAAATTATAAAAAACAGCGTCAAATATAAATATTTTAAGGAAGAAGGCGTTCCGGCATAAATGAGTGTTATATATGCATAGCTTGTATGAAGATGAACGAAACCAAGCAATAACAACGAGGAAGCCGGTCGGAACGAGCTCGTAACAACAATAATGGTGGTCAATGTATGTTATATATCCGGCAGACGATTTGATCTCCTTACTAATAACCCGTGAATACACATCAAGAAGGAATCGAAGTGGGATATCCCCGACAGTTCCACAAACACCTCCTGCATCAACACGGCCGATTTCGCCATTAGATTCAAACGGAAATAGACAACAATCTTCTTCAAACAACGGTTTTACCAACAACAATTTACTCGGCTCATCATCTTCACCATCGTTTCTTGACAATCAACAATTCCAGTTTGAGAACACTGCACATCAGAGGCTCTCTGAAATTTTCTCTGAGCAAATCCGAGATCAGCACAACACAAGTCATTATTACGACTCTCGTGAGCCCTCTTTAGAGAGATCATTTGCGGGTGAATTACCATCAACATCAACATCAAGAACACAATTAACTTTAGCAACTCCTCCCAACGCAGGGTCAAAAGCAGTTGGAGCAGCTCTTTTTCCAAAGTCAGCAGCACCAGCAGAAGAAGCAAATTTAAACCAGCAGAATCATTTGAGAGCTCGTTCTACTACTCCTGCTCCGGGTGAAAGAAGTGCATCCGCTTCAGGTGAGAGAAGAGCATCCCGAGCTTTCCAAAAAGAAGGCTCTACTGAAACAACAGGAAGCAATTCAAAGAATAAACCGAAACGGAGTGTTAGTTTCCATTCATTTGATAGGAAACAGTCTTCAAGCCAACTACAGCAAACCGCCCAAGCAGAGCTACTTGTTAACGGGCAACCTCCTTCCGTAGCAGCAGTCACAACGAGTCGCCTAAACCTGAATAGCCGGGTGTCTCCTGCACCTGACCGTAAGCACTTTTTCATATTAAACTAACAGCAAAAAGAACGCATACCTACTCAATTTAAAATATTCTGCATTGCAAAAGTAATTCATTCATTGGAACTTAAATTTTTACCATTTTCTAGTGGTTGAAACCAGGCAAAGCTTTGGAAGTCAAACTAACATCAACAGCACCTCCAAAACTAGTAATCCAAGCAGCAGCAAAGGTAACAGCCTCCTTAAAAAAGGAAAATCTTGGCTTCCCAGAATAACTTTTTCCATCCAAGAGGAACGTGAGGAGCACCCAAATCAGTCAGGAGGAAATACAGCTGCAATACTCTGGTGGCTCTACAACCCCTTCTTCTGCCGGCATCCAAGCAGAGCCCATCGATAGTTTTGCAGAATTCTTAGGTAAAAGTTACAGAGGGGCTGCTGATCATAGTGCAGCTTCAAAACAATTACCTGGATTAGGTCCTATCTCCTCAAAACAAGCGAGAGGAGTTTCTCCGGCAACACCCTCGAGCGCAACTTCAGCATCCGGCCAGCGATTTTCCTTCCTGTCCAATAGTGGAAAGGGTAGTGGGGGCAATAACGGAGGCGGTCCTGGTGGAAATAGCATTAGCGGTGGAACTAGTGGTGGAGCAAGCGCTTACGCTGGAGGCAATATGGCAGGAGTAAATGGAGGTGTTAGTTCAATTGGATCGATGTTATCGTTAGGGATGAGTCATCATGGTGGACAACACATTGCTGGCCAGCTTGTAGATGCTAACTCCCTTAAGGATTGTGTCCATCCCACCCTTAATGAAGCCCTCAAAAATCATAATTCCCTATCGTTTAAGGTCATTCGGATAGGTAAGTAACTTTTTGACTATTAATAATCTCTCATTACTTAACCATTTTTATCAAAAGAATGTACGAATAGAATTATTCATTATGAAAATGAAAGCTGTTTCTTTTATTAAAGTATTTGTAAGAATTTTATTGTGACTACACACATATTGCTGGCAAGCTTGTAGATGCAAACTCCCTTAAGGATTGCGTCCATCCCACCCTTAATGAAGCCCTCAAAAATCATAATTCCCTATCGCTTAAGGTCATTCGGATAGGTAAGTACCTATTAATAATCTCTCATTACTTAACCACTCTTATCAAAAGAATGTACGAATGGAATTATTCAGTATGAAAATGAAAGCTGTCTCCTTTATTAAAGTATTTGTAAGAATTTTATTGTGACTCTGGCTCTGAGAAATTCTGTTCAGATTCGGTAACATCAGTACTATTAGTACTCTAGGCTCCTTCTCATCATAACTTTGAGTGAATATTTCATTGATAAAACTACAGACAACTCTAACTTTTCATTATCGCTTTCACTATAGTATCAGTATCATTCAATATTTTTGCAATAATGAGTGTCTCATCAGCGTCTTCGTCTGGTCCTAATAAAAGCGAACTTATTACAGAACCACCTTTGGATTTCGATGAGAATCGAGATGTTACTTTAGACCGCAATTTTTTATCCCTTCTCTTTTTCTCGTCCGCCTCATCCTGCTGTTTTAGCCATTTCCTTTGGTATTCTTTTCTAGGAACACATCTTGAAAAAACAATGTAGCCTTTGTTATAATTCGGGAAATGCAAATCCATCAATTCTAACTCTTCATTTTCGCTTTCACTAGTATCAGTATCATTCAATATTTTTGCTGTAAATTTTGCTGTAATGAGTGTCTCATCACCGTCTTCGTCTAAGGCACCACCAAACATTCCTGATAAAAGCGAACTTATTGCAGAACCACCTTTGGATTTCGATGAGAATCGAGATGCTACTTTAGACCGCAAATTTTTATCCCTTCTCTTTTTCTCGTCCGCCTCATCCTGCTGTTTTAGCCATTTCCTTTGGTACTCTTTTCTAGGAACACATCTTGAAACAATGTAGCCTTTGTTATAATTCGGGAAACGCAAATCCACCGGCATAAGCCATGTTAAATCAGGTAATGGAGCCGGTTTACAGTCACCTGTAGTACACGCACGGCTAGCATTTCCCCTTGTCATTGTCGTTGATACGTTAGTACTCACAACGGAGGAGGAATCGTTCATAAGTTTACTTTTGAAGTCATCATATGTTCCCAACAACTTCAAAAGCATGTCTTTCTCTTTCATATCCTTCATAGAAGCAATTAAGTCGTTGTCTGTTAGTCTTTCGAAATCGGGCAGGTTGGTGTCGGATGTCGTATCTTCCATATTTTTACTGATTGATTCAATCATGTCTTCAAAGTGACTGTTCTTTACCAGCACTTTTACATTGGAAGATCCTTGTGAGGCGGAGGAGCCCCTGCCCTTGTCTTGAGATAAAAATGTGCGTTGAACCTTTCCTGTTGGAGGATTTTTGATTGGGGAATGATCCGGTGTGTAGTTCGCCTCTTTTTTCCCTTTTCCTTTCTTTGGTGTGGAAGTAATGATTGGACCGTTCATGCCATCATCATCCGTACTTACGCCGGCCAGCCCAGACATTAGGTGAGACATTAAGTCATGTTCGTCTTGAGAAAATATTGTATTTGCATCTTTTCCTCCAAGGTCATCGTTAATAAGAGACAAATCTAGGGTACGATTGGCGTCTTTCCCACCTTTACCTGGTTTTGGAGTCGAGGTAATGATGGGACCATGCATCCCATCATCCGTACTACTTCCGTCATCAGTACCATTTTCATCTAGAACAACTTCATTTAAAGATATGGCATCAGCCGAACTGTTTTCTTTCTTTTTAAGTATGATAATTTCATGATCAGCCTCTTCTTCATAATGTTCATCTTCCTCACTATCAAAGCTATCGTCCAATATAGTTTCCCCTGTATTGGACATGTTTTCTTACTTTGTTAAAGGATAAATGGGATAACATGTGTGGTGGTGCTAATATTTACAAAAACATAACAATAATTTGAATTGTGCAAGGAATTTATGCATTTACAATTTTGATTGAATTTTTACTTATCAAAAATCATAAAATCAAAAGGAAGGAGTCATTTACATAGATATTTTCCAACAGTCGTTGCAAATCAAGTTTCAGACGGCTTTCCAACCATTGTTTCCTTAGTTAAATAAAGGCACATATTTTACGATGGTCTACATTTTGACGATGACCATATTAAGGATAGGGCTTTTTTTTCTGAAAGTTTGGCAATAAACATTTTAAATGACAAAAAATTTATTTTGGTAAAAATGAAATGTAAAAAATCTGGAAAAATATAGTACTAATGAGCATAGGTAATTCGTATACGATTGACAAAAAATCTTAAGTCAACTCCATCCATTATCTCTGCTTTAGCACTTTTGATTCGCATTCTTGAAAACAAGAAAATGTCTTTGACAAAAGGTTCGAGTTTGCAATTTTGCTAATTATTCGCATTCAATCCTTTGTGGTGCCGATTTGCAGTGCAAATGTTTGCAGTGCAAATGTTTGCAGTGGTTCGTAGTTATACTTGAAAAATGATGAATGGCAAAAGATGACGTTGAGCATTTCATTCTTTTAACAAATACATCTCTAAACGCAAAATTAGTAAGCATTGACTTGGTTATCAGGGAAATTGGAGGAATGAAGATGATGATGCTGCGGCGGCGGTGGTGGTGAGTGCTGTTGTTGTTGTGAACGATGTCTGTCGATGACGCACATAGGATGAGCCGAAAAGTGAAGACATGACATAGGAGTTGAAGTTAGGTATTTATTAGCACAGAAGAAAATCGGGAACAAGTGGAAGACTTAGACTATGAAAGAAAATCGTATTTTTTGCTGCCACTGCTCTCACTACTGTTCTAGCGGGATAATAATAATAATTAGTGAAGGACAAATGACACGTAGCTTAAATGTACATGTGTATGGCAAACATTGAAGAAACATGCTAGCAGAAAACTATTGTATGAATAATTTACTTTATGTGAGGATGTAAATGACAGGTGTAGTATTGCCGACTACATGAAGCTTCAAAGTTTCTCATACATTTCTATGCTTTCATTTCCTTGAGAGAATCTACCTTTCACTGCAATTTTGATAGTGTGGAACTGGTTGTGTGTTCCCCTGAGCTTCTGTTGACTTCTTTTTTCTTCCCGTTTGTTTGGCATGTTAAAGCAGGCATTTTATCCATTTTATTCTATTTTATTCTTTGTTGCCAAATGAAAGTTTTCCCACATGTACATATATGACTAAAGTTGACCTCAAAATCTGAGTCAATCTACCACTCAAAATTACAATTTTGTTTGTGCAAGAATACAGAAGGAGAGAGGAGCCCAGCAGGTGTTTAATTAATTCATAGAAAATTCTTGTCATATCGTCATCGTCAAGAGAGAAGACAAAGTCAAGTTTTGGAAGTTTGTTTTCCTGCAAACTGTTTCTCCTTATCTCGTTTTTGAGATTTCATTAAAATAATATGTTATGACGATGATGAGTGGATGAAGAAGAGAATTTGCACGTGATCACAGGGAAAAGCAGTAGGAGCAAAGGAGTAAAATGACACAGTAGAAGGAGAACGATAAATATAAGAGGTTATCCCTCGTTAAGCTCTTCCTTCTCCAAAAACCTTGCTTTTCAGCTCATATAAAAACACAAGTTCTTGTTGATGTTAATCAGTTAAAGGTTAGAGGCTAACATATTGTCACATAATATTATCCTATTATACCAGGCTTAGTGTGGTTAGTGCCGTGGGTTATTCTCCTAACGAGTGATATTCTATCCCTGTTCAATCTTTCTTTACCTTACTCACTTTGCCACTCGTTTCCCCAATTGGCATCGTGACAGTTGGTTTGTTTGTTGGAGTTGGATAATGCCACACATTTCACCTCATTCTTTTCCGCGAAAGAATAGATACGAAGATGTAAAGCAGAAGAAGACGTCATTATTAAGGACAACGAAGCTCTTATTCATTTGGCTTATTCGTTTACGTATTCTGAGTTTCAGTCACACAAAAAATGTTTTGTCCTTCCCTGGTAGTCTAAAATATTGTAATGCAGAGCTGGCAGTTTATCCCATCATACGCTAAATTCACGAAAGCTATGTGCTAAATCTGTGAATCCAAAAATATAGAATTTTCCTCTTGTTTTTCCTTTTCTTCTTATTTCTACTTTACACCACGGAAATTTTTTTTTACCTTGGGCAGTAAACAAGAGTTTTTTCATTACGATGATAATAGCATTGAGAAAAGATCAATCTTGAGAAACGTTTCAAAAGTAGGCGTTGTTCTGATATAAAAATACCAAAAAAACGTTGTAAACCTTGTACCTTTTATTCATGTTCCATCCTTCTTTATTTCCCTGAGTCAGCCAAACATAAAGAACTTTACATTCAGCTTAATTAGTTCGTGGTTGGTTTTTGTTAAGTCTCATTGTTCTATTCAAATAGTTTAGAAACACATACTAAACAAAGCAAGAATGTTGGAAGGTATATGCCTCTCGTAATGAATGGAACAGTTTTACACAACTCTTTCTAACCTTCGCTATGATTCATCTGGAAACAATATGACTTCAGAAAGCCAGATATAATTAAATACAAATAGGCATATGAGAAACGGGAAAAGATTAAGACTCGATGAATTACAACCATTACATCGTAGAATGAGAACCTTAATGTTTTATTTTAGCATTTTATCCATTTCATATTCATTTATTTTCTTTGTGTGTATATGGTGAAGAATTGAAGAGTCGTTAAAGTCATTAAGAGTTTAAGCCAGGTTACATTTTTATCAATAAAAGCCTGCAGCAAATAAAAATTCAATCTTTAATGGCAGGCTTAATTGTAATCATTTTCATACAAAAATTCAGATACAGATGGACGTAAAATAAGTCATTTGTTTTGAGGGCATTGCTTACTTTTTATGTTTTAGGATAAAAAGGATCAGAAGGAGAAGAGAAAGGTGGGAGTGAAAACGGGAAAAAGGTGATAGGTTATTGAGAGCAAAGCAAAGATACGGTCTTTGTATATTGATAGTGGTTTGATGGAACAAAAAGATTATTTTTATATACGATATTTAGCTACAGAGTTTTCCGCACTATCACAACGAACGATGAGGATGATGATAGACACACTTTGTTTCTGCTGACTAATAGAAAATACAAGTTTGACTTAACTAATGCTTTTACTGATTCGCTGCTGTCTACGTAGACCATAGCTACTGCTTTGTACATTTCATTCGAATTCAGGAAACGGACAGAAATAAAGCTCGTGTTGGTAATATAAAGTTGATAGGATTTCCAAAAAACCAAGTCTGTTAAGTATTAAATGCGTCCCTCTTTTCCTCATGTGAAAGAAAAGAGAGATACTTGGTTCGATCGTGCATCACGGTGGTGGAGCCGTGGCGAAACGTGTGAAATGGCAACTGAGTCATAAAAACGCTGATAGCTTCCTCTACATCGTTTTCCAAGCGCACAGCACCAGTTCAGCATACGTTTATCAATAAATGTTGTCTGTGATATACGGTGAAATCTCTTTTGACGTTTCCTTTTCCTCCAAAATCTATAACTTGTATTGTTCTAGGCATTCTATTTCTTCTTTCTATTTTTTGACTTATTCAGTATTCCACCATCACCACCTCCACCCGTAGTTAACCCTACACATCATCATTTCATCATCATCATCACCATTGTAAATAGAAAGTTGGACTTTTATGTTCCAATAATTTTGATCCCAATTAATATTGATTTGGGAGTGCTTTATTAAATTAGCCTTTTGATGATGATCAAACTTTTTTATAGTTTTCATTAAACTCTCGCTTTATTATTCACTAGTCGTTCGTTAGTCACTAAAGCCATTTTCGTATTTAAAGGAAAGCGGAGAAAATGAACCTTATATGTTTGCTTAAGTTTATGAAAGCTTATTCCCATTTGCTTAAAAGTGCCACCGTTGTCAGCAAATTTCCTAAACTTGAAGCAATACCCATTTTTATGCATATTTTGCCTTTTTTAAGTTTGTAATTTCAGGTCACGCGGGTTCCATGATGATATCAAACGAAAGGGATGAAAGCATATGGAAAGCTAATAAAGGAAATTGTTTACTCTTACAATATTTGCACTTGTACACAATCAATGAAAAAGTCAATCATCGGGTTTATGTGATCTTTTTTGATATCCTATTAATACCAAAACTTATAAATTGGAGGCGCACTGTAAAAGTTATCCCAACTTTATTGCTAGCACCACGTAATAATACTAAAGTTCATTTTCATTTAGCAAAAGTTTATTTTGAGTACTCACGCAACTCCAGCAATTTACTGTTTTTTCCTAAATCCTATTTACGATTAATGCGGTTGGTTTTTATTATTGTCGATGGGAATGGATCAAATTACGATTTAGCTAAATTTCCTGACTTTCATTCGGATATGGCGAAAGCAGTGATTGAGTTATTAGAAAATAGAGTTTTTCAACGTGCTTATGATTTGATTTACACCGAAGCATTTGTGTATGTCATCTCATCCTTTTATTTAAATGTCATTTTTTGTCATATGATATCCTTGTGATATGCAAGACTAATGAAGTTTGTTTTTCATCCTGGATTACTTGAAAACTGGATTGACTTTCACCACTTTCGGATAGCTTTTAAACATTAGCATAATATTATGCTCTTTGCTTGTTCGACCTTCACTAAAAGTAAAAGCTGCTGAGCATATTTTAAGGTTCTTCTTCTGTCTTATACAGGGAATGAGATAAGAATGTATGCGCTATTTTACCATAATATGCTTATAAGTAAAAATATTTCACCTTATTTTGTCTTGTACTACTATTAGTTTTTTAAGGAAGAACCAAGCCAAAAGAGAATATTTTATCTTTCCAAAGCAATGAATATTTAATGTGTTCCCCTTGAGTTTCCACGTATATCAGAAACTTTGGCATGCCCGAGTTTCTTTCACCACTTTCGGATAGCTTTTAAACATTAGCATACTATTATGCTCTTTGCTTGTTCGACCTTCACTAAAAGTAAAAGCTGCTGAGCATATTTTAAGGTTCTTCTTCTGTCTTATACAAGGAATGAGATAAGAATGTATGCGCTATTTTACCATAATATGCTTATAAGTAAAAATATTTCACCTTCTTATTTTGTCTTGTACTACTATTAGTTTTTTAAGGAAGAACCAAGCCAAAAGAGAATATTTTATCTTTCCAAAGCAATGAATATTTAATGTGTTCCTCTTGAGTTTCCAAGTATATCAGAAACTTTGGTATGCCCGAGTTAGATTATGCCAAAGCCTTTTACTTTGTCTTTTCCTTTCTGACCTGCGATATATGTACTTGCAAAATATTTCAAAGCATAGAAAAGGTCCGCATAAGTGTCATCCAGCAATCCAACATCTTGGGGTAGCTTAACTTATAGCTGATCGTGATCTTTTCAAAATTTTTAGCATTTTTACTCCCACTCCTTCATTTAAAATAAAATGGAGAAAGTACACCTCTCATGTAAGAAACGGTTTATCCATCTCATTCATAATCATAAAGCACTTTCCATAAATATGTCTCCGGTAATTGAACATATGCGCATTTATTAAAAATTTAAATTTTGTAAATTGTACTTTAAATGGGGCCGCTCTGAATAAGAAATTGGTGGCTGTGTGCGCCTTTGCTTTGCTATTTTAAACGCTCTGTTTACTGTGACTTCACAACCACCGCCACTTTATCAAAAAGTTGAAGGAGGTTGGCCATTTAAAAACATTTCCGAAAAGAGCTGCGACCGCAGCAATAACCGTGATGTCTACGTAATCAAAACTACTTGGAAAGTACGTAGCTATGTCAGATTCTCAAGCAAATATTTTAGTTTTTGAGTTTTCAGTGGACCCTTGAGAATTAAACTGCTCTTGTTTGTTTAGCCGCATCAACTGCGTCCTTCATCCTTTCACTATATCATTGATATTTTCAAAGACTTCTTCAGATATTAATACATATTGGTTTACGTGTTGGACTGCTGCTGTTTTGTTTGCAGTCTTCTTTTCTATTTTACTCTGTTACCGCCATCCTTTTGTTTGTTGTTATTCGGTAGCGGTTGTGTGTGTGTGTGGCTAAAGATGATGGAAACTTTCTTATTTCTTTCTAAAAAAAGAAAGCCAAGCAGAGGACTTAGGTATAAAACATATTTTTTCAGGTAGTTCTGGATAGCATGAAATTTGCTCCCATACATTTTCCATGACATGCGTTTCAAAACATAATATGGTGCAGTTTCTTCTGTTTTGAAAATACCGTAATGAAATTTCAATGAAGGAGAGAAACAAGAAAGGAACTGATAGTGAGTTGTGGGAAAATTATTTATAGAAAGTTTGTAAATATGTTGACCTCCCCATTGTCCTGAAGGCCTGAAGCAGGAAAACAACATGAACATGTTTTGACTGGACAAATATTTGTCGATATAAAATATTTTTGTAGACTCTTTGATAAACTTCTTTGTATTTCTACCAAGTCAAACTTATAGCAATGAAGCAATCTTATTTTAGGTAGTCGTCTAAGATTGAGGTCTCATGAATTATTCAAGATATCTGTGTGATTATAAAATTTATTTTTAACTGTTTATTATTAGGAATGTTCAAGGCTGATATGTCATGATGGTAGATTTGTTATTTCAGAAGTAGTTTCCAATTTATCTCTCTGTAAAAATAGATACAGCAATCAATTTTATCATAATTAAATGCTTCGGAGAAAAAAAATGCAGATTGTCCTTGACCTGATTATTTTCTTTATGTCTTGATGATGCTATATTGTTCAGAGATACAGTATAAATTATCAGTCATAAATCTTCCAACGCATAATGATGGAAAAGTTTCAAAACAATTGGAACACTCGAAACGACCTTAATTTAGAATAAGATAAATTCAACAAATCTGGAAATAATTCCAAGGTCTTTTGGACTATTTTTATTGTAAAAACAACGAAAAATTTGAAATTAATCCATGTTTACTCATTTACTTGACTTGGCAGCATAGAACGTTTTGCGTAATCAATTTAGTTAGATGCAATATTATTCTAATTTTTGTTTAGTGCCTACATCTGCACACCTTGGCAGTGGCACTTCTGCTTGCTTACTTAATTTCGTAGCTACAGGTGATTGCGGTTTCTCCTCAAAGTTTTCGGTATAAACTGGAAAGACAAACTGGTTTAAGAAACGTTGTGCCGATTACCGATATATTACCAAATTTGTGTAAAGAAATAGAATTTTAGTGAACGAAAAAATTTCGAAAATAGTTCAAATAGTGGTTCTGACCAATAGACTAAATTTGGGAAAGGAATTGTAACATATTTTACATTTTATGTAGTTTATGTGCTCGAAACCGATTATTCCAATTGATAAAGCATGAAATAAATTTATCATTGTCGACATTTTCCTTGAAACTCCATCAGGTCTTATGTTTACAAACTTATCATTCCTACTTTCTTTTAAAGGTCAAATAGGTTTTATATGAGCTACAAATTTCCATACATTTCCCTTAGGGTTACCAGTTTTATATTTCGATGAGTATATAACACGCAATGTTTACAGCTTGTACAAGATTTCCGTGAACAATTTGTAAGTCACAAGTCTGTCTGATGCAATGCAAGAATTATTGGTTGTGAGCTATTGAATTTATAATTTTTATCTTATCACATTCTCGTGATACAGGAACATTATCAAGCTTTCAGTTAAATA
>JAHZNK010000410.1:0-13500 GCA_027744615.1 Lepidocyrtus cf. nigrosetosus NNG-2020 | reverse complement strand
GCATTATTTTAACATGTGCTAATTTGAATGGGAGTTGTCTTTTTCATTGCATAACGTTGTCAAATTTTTATAAGTTCACAAAACTAACAATTTGCAACAAATCTGTACTTAAACATAATCTTTAACAACAAGAGACTAAAAAAATTAGGTGGTAGCAAAACTCCCACCAACTGTACTTTATTCATTTTCATGCATACACCTGACGAGAGTGAGTTAAAGTCACTAATATTTTGCAAAGTTGGCTAAATTAGAAAAAAGTACCTAAACTACCGGGTCAATTTATTTATGAAAAATAATTTAATTAAGGTTTGCTATCCAAACGCCAATTCAATAAACTGCAAATTAGTAAACCCAGCTTCTGACATCTAATAATGCAAGTAAACAATTTATTATCTATGCAGGAATGTTGATAGGAATGATTTAAAGCTGATAAGTTCCTGTGCTTATTTTTGCTTCGGCATTGTCCGTTATTTGAAATTCCATTTTGAAAGTTGCCTTCAAGTATAGTAAATAAGTGGTTCTAAAATTAAGCAAAAATTACGCTGCACTGCGTGATCCTTATTTTTAATCATATGAAGACATCATATTTATCATCGTTTACATAAAACGTTGTGAGAACTATGTCAAGTTCGTCAGTTAGCCATTAAATAATGAATGAAATAATCACCCAGAATTATTTTTTATTGACCTTTCAAGTTCATTTTGGCTACAATGAGTAGTTTCTTCAAGTTTTCAAGCGCTCTTGGACAATTATCACTTAATTTGAAATCATACTGATGTCAATAATTGTCTAAATGGCGCTATTATAAAAATTAAGTCCGCTTTATTTTTAACGCGATATTCAATGTCGTTTTGTGGGAAACTATAAAATATTGCGGGATACAGACAAAAAGGTAGTAATTTAATTCTACTGATTTTAAAAACGTTTTGTCGTGGTGCAAAAAAGCATCATTAATATGGTTTCGAATGATAGATAGAAAATTTAAGAACGCAGTAACTACTATTTACATCTAAAATCAGCTTTTAAACAAATAAACATTTCAAATCAATGCTAAAAAGGTGAAGACAATGATTGCATATAGGGAAAATAGGTAAAAGTTTTAAAGCGTAAGTGGAAACTAGTCTTCAAGTTTGGAATTTGTTTGCAGATGAGATAACATAAATAGCACGCTTGTTTTCAATTGGTAAGGTGTGAAAAATGGAAAAATTTTAGGTTGGGTTAATCATTGTTTAGGACATTGATATCAAGTAGTCCTTTTTGAGTAATCGTGAAATAATACTTTTATCAAAAATCGTGCTTAGCTCAAATGAAACTTTACTCACTTTCGCTAGCCAGTGGTGTTAATATGCGATTGTTGCGTGATTGCTTATTGCAAAAATATCTTAAATGGAGACGATACCGCAAATATCTGTAACTAATTGCACGTTGTAGATACAGGTGATTAAACTGAAGATTAGCCTACTCTAAAGCTGCCCATGGAATAATACACGTTATAAAATACTATAAAACTTAAAGTTACATTAACAGTCCCTGCATAATGAATGTGTCTAATTAAGCTACAAATTAATTACAGTAATTTTGCAACGTCAAAATGTTTTCAATGAAGTAGCTTACTAAGGTACATTGTAGATGGTATAGTATTGATAATTATATGGTCTCAGGGAGTATTTTTGAGATATTTGTGACATTATCCTACCGGAAACCAAGTTCTGGAATTAACTTTTGTTCAGTTTTTGTAGGGATTTGTCAATAAAAATACAAAAATTGTCGCTAATCAATTATGTATCCATTTGTTGAATTATTTGATGTTGTAAAAGGTAAAAATATTGCACTACAAACGCCGTATATTAATAGCTGTAATTCGAGCTGTAATTTCAGCGACAGCTCATATTCGGCCTTTATATCATCAAGATGATCAACACAGTAGATTTAATACTTCATTGACCATCGAGCAACAATACAACTTCATTACGTTCAGCCCATAAATATTTCAAAAATTCTTACTCTCCTCTCTCTCATAATCAAAAAGGGTCTTATATCTCTCTCTGCCTTCGCTTTTCTGGCTCAATAACGTTTTCATTCACCCTTCACAAACATTCAAACGTGGTTGTCTCAATTTTTATGACCTTGTGTGATCTATGGACAAATTGTTAGGAAAAATTATCTTACCTTGAATCATAATAATGACAATATATTTAGTAGTATAGAAGATGGTGTAATCATAATAATGTGTAGTTGGGGGATAAGCATTTACGCAGTGATACAAACAAAGCGACATTCTGTTTTTTTTCTAAATGAACAACCATGCAGGAATTTGAGGGAGACCTATTAAATTATTATTACTTTCATGAATGTACCCTCCTCTCTAGTGTCATCAAATCAGGAGCTAAGTAATATGTAAAAAAGCAAGAAGGCTAATGGAATTGGCTATTATCCACATACTTAAGCGGTATTATTATGGTCATTTACAAGGAACAGATTACATAAAAAATTCCCCTTCATATTACTTTTCTCATTCCTTACTGACACAGTTTTACTAGAATTCCATTGAGAATCACCATCTTGTTATCTTGTAAAGTCGTAAGAACTTTAGCCAGCAGGTGAATTGGGCTTTGAAGATGAGAATTCTTTTGGATGGATGGAATTAAAAAACCCAAAATTCATAGTGAATGCGTTTAACAGTAAATTACGCACTGTGGTTTTTAAATCCCTCATTTATGTAACACTTCCTCAAGTTGGTTTTGTATAACCTTAAAGAATTGAGCATAAATGATGAAAGCCTACACTTGAAAGAAAGAATTTTTCTGGATGCAAGTTTTAGTCATAAATTATGAATGCAACTGAGGAAACTTTTTATTGCTTTGAGACAAACTGTTAAAATACATATTTATTGCCAGTGTTTTGAAAGTATTTGTAAAACCTCTGTAATTGGATAATGGAATAGAATGAGCCTGTTATACAATCAACATGACTTAAATTCAGTACAAATACTTTACATAATTCATTACATTTTTAACAACTTTTCTGTCTTCTAAGGATGGCCTTGAGCAATTGAAATCATTTTCATATGTCCTGGTTTGAAATTTTATATTTTTGTGTGTAAAACAACATCGTCAACAATTGCAATTTATTAAAAGTGGTCAAATGTTTGTTTTATTTTCATTTTCTAGATGATAGATGTAGGAAATTCAATACAACGAAAGAGCCTGCAATAATCTTGACAACGTTACTTTTGAAGCAAATATCATGTTTGGATTAAAAACATAAATCGCAAAACTCTCATTGACAAAAAATTTTCACCATTTTGGCTTCTCATATAATTCAGACATAAATGTGTTTACAAAACTTATCTTATTTAACATAATAAATGCGTCTATACTTCAGCTCTCATTTTCTCTTGCCTTCTGACCTTTATTCACGAATAATTTTAAATGGCTCTCCCATGTTCCCGTCTTTGTTGTCACTCTCGTTTAAATAAGTCATAACTTATCCAGCCTTGTTATTCACAGGTGTATAAGGGTTAGGGTTTGTAAAGTAATTTAAAATGCTTATTTTTTGCTTGCATACATAATAACCACATTAAGTAGTTTATGATTCCTCTGGCCTTTAAGTGTGAGTTTACGAGAATAGGTCATTTGAGCTATGATTTAGTAAATATTTTCTGTAAAACCACGTTTTTTAGCTGACAGGCAATTAATTCTATCACCAAATCTTCATACAAAAAAATTTTCGATGGAATAAAAAATATGTATGTAAATCTTCTTGCTCATTCGAATGTTTTTTATTGTTGATAGTCGTAGATTTTTTATGTATTTCAGGATAAATGCTAGTTAGAAATTGAAAATTTCGCTTTTATTTCAACCATATTACCTAGTTAGTAATAAATGTAAAAAATCTAAAATGTTTCAATGGCATTGCCGACTTGATTAATTGTTCATATTTTAAGGAATTCATAAGATGTATGTGTCTTTACATAGGAAGTAGAAAATTTAGAAGATCCCATAGTCAGTGATGTATTTTGTTGACGCAATTTAATGAATATTCTTTAAATATTAATCTTCTTCATTTGCTTAAACGAGGATAGGTCCAAGGAAATATAATTTTATGGTGACTTGTGAGTTATAAAGAGGAAAATGAGTGAACGTGAGGGCTAATTAGTGAAGAAGACTGACAGGTGTGTTTAACCCATCTTTGATCTTTGTAGGAAATTTGAGAGAGTGATTATGCGATATTTTCCTTTTTAATTTGCCGCCTGTGTCCTAAAGGATTTTATCTTTTAATAAATTTAGAAATATAAATCGTAAAAAACAAAAATGACTTGATTGAAAGCTTTAAAACTCCCTTGCCATCTTTGTTATATACAAATTTGCCACTTTCACTATCTTCGTATTGCAGGTAAGCCGATGAAACAATATGACTTTATGAGTTTTAATGAGTTTATTTTTGACAAGGTGTGTAAATTGCAATAAAAGTTTAAAATTATTGCTTCTTGTTTTACTCATCCAAACCAGACATTCCTTATTGCAAAATTGGCATTATTTTGAGTTGAGACAAGTCTGAGGTTGAATAGCGTAGGTGGCAAGTTGTAGTTCTTTGCCCTCCGTTGTATTCGTAGTAAAATTCTAGTAATAAAATTAAGAGAAAATACCAATTGCCAACACATGTGGTTTGGAGAAACAGGATTAAAAGAACCAGTCCTTTACTCATTTGGGAAAACCTTGTTATGAAGACCTTTTAAATAATTTTAGCAAAGACCAATTGAAAATAAATTTTACTCGCTACTAAGATTATGCGTCTATTGTTATCGATATTCTCTCTCATCTTGACCTAATCTTTAACGGACAATCTAATTATTTCTTAAAATATTTTAATTAGAAATTTATTAAAAACAAATTTCATTCTCATATTTTAAATGCAAATGCTTTGTCTAAGTAGCTATCACGGCGTATCATCGTCATTCCCGTCCCTTCTAACAGGTTCAGGAACACACAGATCAAATCTCAAGTGGAATATTAATTTGATCTACATATACCTACTCAGCTACTACTGCAAATAGCTGCCCTGGTCCTTCTACTTTGCTTCATTACTCGCTCAAATAAATAATACACACTTGTGAGCTGATCATATAGACAGATTAAATGCATACTACAGTAGACAGAATGTGATTATTAATTTTATCATGTCTACAAGCGATGGGGTCACGTACTCATTCCAATTCAAGAACGGTTCGTGGATGAGATTGGTTGCACAGCTTTCTTTAAGGCTCATGCTTGACCATTGCTACAATCTTTTTGCTTTGATTTGGCTAAAGACGCTGAAAAATGCATTCAATAAGTATATACACGACACATTATTACACATTATACTTTATAACAACAATAAAAATGGTCGGAATATTTTGACCAGCCCAAGGAAAAAGGTGGCCAAACCCATTTCTAGTTTAATTCAAATAATTATTCACACAAGGAATTTGAACATCTTTTCTACCATTTACACAAAAATGATTTTAAAAAGAAGCTTTCTTTTGTGGTTAGCTTTACTTGAAGTAGAAATATTAGCCAAATCGAGTTAGAAAGGTGATGCTGGTGGTGAGACTTTTCTCGTCCTTTATCACCACTACGGCCGCCGTCACCACAAACAGCAACAAGATCTATTTGCCCACACGTATTTTTAAAATAGTTTCTTGCTTTCTTAACTTTCTTTTAATGCCAGACTTTCAAGTTAGCAAAAACCGCCGCCTATCTAGCCGGTTGTTTTTTCCGGTAAACCTAGTTTCTCAAGGGTACGTTTAAAATATCTGTGTTATTGGTGGGCCCCTATGGCATGATCAATGATCTATTATCAGACAATGAATCCTTCCAATTTATACGTAAGTTATCCCTTACTATCTTACTATAAAAACAATTTGGGAATGAACGATGTGCATGTATCATGTATGCAAGCCTCCAGCAATAATACATTCTTTCTTTTCGGTTCAACCTTTCAACTTTGTAGTTTATTAATATTTTATGTATTATTCTCTTTTAATTTCAAAATATTATCCTACTAGTAGGCACTTTCAGTTGTTTAATTTTTTATGGGTGTAACAATTTTATGCGAGAATCAGACCCCACAGTGAAATCGTCCATTAATGTCAAATAAATTATTACAAGAAATGAAACAAAATAAGAATTAGCAGCTCCTTTGCAACAAATTATTTTTTTACTATGTAATCTCAAAATTTTTCAATCTCGTATCAAAAAATGAAACAAAATAAGAATTAGCAGCTCCTTTGCAACAAATTATTTTTTTACTATGTAATCTCAAAATTTTTCAATCTCGTACAAATTTGTCCCCCATTTACTGTAAATATACATCTTACGACCATTTAAAGTGAATTGGGCAGTTCCAAATAAATTTAATGCAGATAATAGAAATGCTCATGTATGAATGTGCTTACAAGTACGAAAATGTCTTAAATAACTTACTTTTTCCTTCTGCGGATTCATCAATAAATCCTGGGTTATCGTATGCGAATCCTTTCTCCTCTCCTCCCCCACCGGTACCACCTCCGCCATCTTCTACAATGACTAAATTGTGAAGTCCCGAACCTGCAATAACATAATAATATTCATATTTATTATCCTAATCTGATGTGAAGATGTTGAGTATGGCTGTAGAAAGTAGGTAATTGCAATTACATAAATCGGGAAGGAGGAATAATGTCAAAAGAAGGAATAATTATGCTTTGTTGCTACAAATCTACAACTGATAAGTAAGTCATGCAAGTAAAAGAGGCGTCAAATGATTAGAATGATTTCATTGTTGCTCCTTATCTTGCTTCATTGCTGTCTTTGCCTGTCTGCATCTGTCATTTATTTTTGCAATGCTTGTATACTTTTCTGAATCTTTTTCATATACTTATAGGATGTGCAAATGTGTAGTGAAAAATTTTGAAATAAATTACAAGTTGGTCATGATTCAGTGATATTATTTGTCATAATGATGGTGATCATCACGTCATTACATTTTTGCAGTTGTATTCAACTAGCATACAAAAGAAACGTAGCTTTGTGGCTTTTCAATTGTACTTTTTTCTCTTTTGAACCATTAAAAGAAGATGATGACCAGACTGTGTGGTAGTAAAAAGAGGGAAGAAGAGTGATTAGCCGACAATGACACAGTGTATATTAGGTGTAATAATCGTAAAAACAACAATGGAATGATCCTTTATGACAGTAACTATAACCGCCCCTTCAATTCATTGTTGCGATTTTGTTTTCAACACATGCATATTTTAAACCTATCATTTTTGCATAAAAAATCTTTCATGCATTTTTGTGAATTTATACCTATTTTATTGCCCGAGAGAAATGAAAAAAGTGAAACATTAATATTAATAACGGATAATAGTAGGTTGCAGCCGTGTAAATTTTTGACAGTTCTTTCCGTATTCATGTCGCCGTCATTGTTTACTTTCATTTGTATAAAAAATCGTTTCTTAATTTATTTGTATGCTATATGAAGCGTTTCAAAAATTTAACAATTACTTAAAAACAAATTGATCAAAAATTACTAGGATCTAGTAATTAGATTTTTTCACAAAGTGAACAATTTAAATAATTTGAATAGAATATTATTTTAATAAATAGCACAAAATCCTGACGATGTTGTCCAAGTTTTCTAATTCAGGTAGAAAGATTTACTATGATGATAAGGATATATGTATATCTATTCTTTATAAAGTTAATTGGTCTTTCACAATCAGAAACTTTAAAATGCTTCTTCCTTTAGGGAAAATCTATGATTATTTTTCAGTGACATGTAATTAGCTAAAATTTTGGTTTCACCATCCGCAGGTTATAAATAACCATTGCTCAGTCATTTTCAATTAAGGATGAATTTTATTTGTTAAAAAATTGCACAGAATTGTAATCAATAATCAAGGGATGGAACATCATTTTGTTATGTAATAGTAATTCTACAATGCTTTTTGACACCTTCGTAATTATTTTGTTTGATTTGATGATTCCTATGTTTTTGCGTAATTTGATTCCATTCATCACTTCTCATAAAAACGCTTCTCCAAATCTAGACCATTTTCAATACCTTTCGTTTTATTTATGTACATTGTAATGTGCATTATGTATATCAAATCTTATAACTCTCAGTTTTAATCTTCTAGAAAAAAGTTTTTTTTCGTGGTTTATTTCACCTGGACATGCAATCTTTTATTGGCAAGACTGTATTTTGCAACTTCTATAGACATGTTTTGTATTGACCCATGGAAAAGAATTATTTCATCAAAAGGCATCTTGATATTGACATTTTATCTTTTCTTTGCTAAATTAGGAAGCACAAGGAGATTACATATTTCGAAATGTTAGACACGCAAAATATTTGTTTGCTCCATTCTATCTATTGGCATCTTGATATTGACATTTTATCTTTTCTTTGCTAAATTAGGAAGCACAAGGAGATTACGTGTTTCGAAATATTAGACACGCAAAATATTTGTTTGCTCCATTCTATCTATTCAACCACCTGCACCAAATCCCAGTTGGAAGAACAAGTGAAGCATACTTCAAATTTGGAACATGCAATTACTTCGAATTTGTTTAATCAATTTTGACGAAACAATTTGTTCTTTTACGGAGACTCATGTAATTACAAATGTAAACAGCAAAATATGTTGCGTAATAAATATTACATAGCTTTGATAGTTAGGCTGAAAGTTTTTGGATAATGAAGATCTCCTCCGTTCCCTTGATTGTATTTTCACTTGTAAATTATTTGTAATGAACTGGACATGTTTGAAAGTAGCAAGAACATGGAACAACCTATTAATCAGTAAATAACACTTGTACAAATTGTAAGATTGTCTGCTTGCTCCACCTTATATGTACAGTAGATATTTCAAAAATTAAAGAAATATACATGGATACAAATGGATGACATCAGCGAGATGATTCAAGATCAAATTTAAAACAGAATTGGAAAAGTCGAATTAGCTTTAAAAATGACTGCGCCTACTTAAATTTGCAATTCTTGATTTTTTAATGTAGCAATCATTTGCAAAAGCGGATTGGATTGGACTACATAATTTTTGATGGAAAAAATGTAGCCCACCTCATGTTTATTGATGTTTGTATCAACTAATACGCAAATAGCAGCAATAAGGAGCAATATTGTGGAAGGATATTATTAGGCCATGCTCATCATCATCAGTATCATCATGTTAGATTTACTGTGCCAGGCACGGTTTCTTTCAGACATTGATATTACAATTGTAAGGAAAATACCTATGTTCAGATAGGTTTTTACTTAGGCTCTTCATTCGATTTTGCAAGTTGGAGTCCAGCAAATAATTTAAGAGAAAAAATTAGCTTTTTGACCAAATTAATAGTTCAAATTCTAAAAAAACATAGGCAACTTAGATGTTGTAAAAGGATGCATGTATTTAAAAATGTAAGTATACCATCACAAAAAGTGAAAATAAAAAGCAAATCATTTTTACAAACAAACTAGTGTGGGAAGAAGTTAATAAACGCGTGGGCCTGATTCTCACGAGAATCTGGTAATCTCTATTTGGGCTCTGAAGGAGACATTAGAAGACAAATGAATTGCGCATGCAATCAACTGGCTAAGTGATAATAACCGTATGCTGCTTCCAGAATTCACATCTAGCAAATCTGAATTTCATTACAAAAGAGCAAAAAATACTTCCTAAATAAACAAAACAGCAAAATTGAAGACAAATGAATTGCGCATGCAAAATCAACTGGCTAGGTGATAATAACCGTATGCTGCTTCCAGAATTCACATCTAGCAAATCTGAATTTCATTACAAAAGAGCAAAAAATACTTCCTAAATAAACAAAACAGCAAAATTATCATTCTTCGAATGCTTATTTGAAGGTCAAGCCTTTGGAAAAACAACCAAGTGGTCCTTTTTAGACGGCTTTCCTGACGTATTACCAATTATAATTTTATAATTAGTGTTCGGTCCTGAGTTTAAAATTCCCAAAAAATACTTGTGCGAGGGCAGAATACTAGAGTTCATTTTGTGATGATGGCTCTTTGATCTGCAGGAAAACTATTCTTACCACCCCCAAGATGTAAAGCAAGCTTATTCCATTTTGTTAGAGTTTTGGTACATGGACACAGAATCAAAAGGTTTTTCCTGTCCGCAGCTATAAAAGATACAGCTGTCGGTATATTTACAAGTCTTTGGGAGCTCATCTTTATTGATAAAATAGCGTGAAAAGTACTGTAGCGTTGCAGGTTGCAAGTGCCACAGGCTAGTAATTTTTCGTACTTTAAATGCACTCATCTGTAGTAATAAAACTTAAGCCAGACAAGTAGACATTTCTAACAAAATCTTTAAAATTTGCATCCTATCGGTTTTCTAAAAGATGGTATAAGGCAAGGAAATAACTTGACAAAATATATCTAATAATCCGTATGATGACTGCCAAAATGTTTCAAAGTTAAGT
The DNA here is from genome assembly GCA_027744615.1 of Lepidocyrtus cf. nigrosetosus NNG-2020. Taxonomy (NCBI): domain Eukaryota; kingdom Metazoa; phylum Arthropoda; class Collembola; order Entomobryomorpha; family Entomobryidae; genus Lepidocyrtus; species Lepidocyrtus cf. nigrosetosus NNG-2020. The sequence goes on along the minus strand of JAHZNK010000410.1, from coordinate 3,024 downwards.
ATCGATAGATTACTCGGGCAGATATATACAATAGAATTGATTAAATTATTATAATACAGAATTAAAAGTTAATACAATGACTGGATACTATTCTTGATGAATTTAACAAGGAAGGTTACACGAAATTATAAACTCTTAAATACAAATTCAAATTTTACAAGTCATGAAAAACAGCAAGACACATTCCAATTATTCATGTGGGTTATAAAATGCGCCGAATTTACTAGCTGTTGATAATATCACAATCCAAAATGTAAGTTGTTTAATCGTTACATTGCAAAAAACGAGGTACGGTTGCTGATTATTTGACCAAAGCAATATATCACCATCTACAATAACATGAAATGCAAAAAGTCTAGCAAAAAAATTTATATACAAATTCAACAAACTATAAAAAATTGACAAGTCATCTTACATTTTTCGCTTTGCAAAGCCTTTCAATAAGTTTGATGATTACCTCAAGTATGTGTGCTTAATAATTTACAAGTGCATAACAATAAAAAACATGAAAAAATTGTATTATTGGATTGCTTTAGGAAAAAAGTAAAATCATCGGTTGTTGCTGTTTTATTATTGTTTAACGAGCAATGACAAATTTATAGGAGTGCTCTGACTCACAGACAGATAAGTGTAACTTTTGCTTCCCTTTTTGGCTGTTCATTTTCGTTTGAATAACTTGCTGCTAATTTTATATAATGCAAAGTCGTCAATCAATCAAGCCCGAAAAAGTAAAATTAATAATGCAGGTCTAATTTTTCATTGCCAAAACCAAATCGTCTAAATTTTCATAATTTTGCTGTTTAGCGTTATCTTCCGCTGAGTCAGCACTTATGACATTTATATTTCCACGTGGAATTTGTATTTAAAATTTAATTTACAAAAGAGATTGTATTATGTGATAGCCTTTTCCTTCAATAATTGTTTCTTTTTTGCCCTTCACAGTGTCATCTTCATGTTTACACCGAATGGGGTGTGTGTATTTTTATACGGCTCACAAAAAGTGTAGGCATAAATTAGTAACTGTTTAGCAAGCATTTATCGCAATTTATTCAGAAAAACATAATTTTGGCGATGATGAAGAAACTCAAAATATAAATTGATGATTAAATCCTTGAGCGTAAGCATTCTAACGTAAAGATGTGAGAAATGATGATGGTGTTTATGGCTGGAAGTGAAAAACTTGTCGGAGCGACAGGTGACCTTGGCTGATTACTTAAGGAATGCAGGCAAACAGGTAGAAAAAATGTGTTGCTAGAGAAGTATGCAGAATGTGCATCAGGAAAAAAACTAACATTCTTTAATGCTCATATATTTTCATACATAATCAGCTTTTTAAAATGTTTCTAGAAATAGTGTATTACGTGATTAAAAATTAGGCACAGTATAATAAACAAGGATTTCATGTCATGGTGCCCCGTTTCAAAAATAATGTTGCTCTCATAATTTTGTAATTCCAGCACCTCCTTTACTGCTTATTGTCTGTTAGGGTCTTCAAGTTTAGCTTGTTGGTTTATGTTTAAGCTCAGACACTGTCTAGCTACATGCTTAACGTTTTTTATTCTTGTTAAAATTGAAATGAGGAAAAAATCTAGTAATTACAATGCAAGTTTATGATTCAATTGAAAACATTGAAAAATTAATTAACTGTATAGTGAATGAGCCAAAAATGCGATAATACGCATACTTTATATTAAAATATGTAGCCCACTTCAATTTTGTTTCGAGTTTTTAGACTGCCAACCTGGCCAATATATGTCGCCGACTATAAAATTATATAACTTCTAAATTGCAAAGGAATTTTTTATTTTATCATGATTACAAATTGTAATTATTCGTCTTATATGGGGTCCTATTTCTCAAAAAGCATAGCTGACTTTTAATAATATTGCGTATATTGTGTATATTCATGATTCGTTTTAAAGAGATTCCTTTTGTTGTTGTTTTGTCCACTGACCTAAATTCGTAGACGCTGGAAAACATTGTATGGTAAAAATAATGTAGCAGTCTAGACAAAAGAATTTCATGGATGCTTTCTTTCGTGATTTTCAATTTTTCTAATATGATCCGATATTCTTTTGTTAGAATTCTTGGACGAGGAGAGGGGGTTCCATTGTTATATAAATTAATTAACAGAACAGAGATACAATTTTATCTTCAATTAAGGTTATAAGTTGAAGCATAGTAGAAGGAATGCCTATACACAAACCAATATGCATTCAATTCAAAATAGATTCCTTTATTTAATCGCTAAATTTCATCAAGAGTATTTTTTAAAGGGGAGTTTATGGAATTGAAGCCCAGCAGTTTTTATTTCTTGCATGAGTTAGGGTTTGTAGGGTATTTAACATTTTAGAGGTAGCGGAATAATTCTTCTCCGGGCAGAGATGACGTCAAATTCAGCTGGCAACAACCAAAGCTAAATTCGATAATGCTTTCATCCTGTTAAGATCAAACAAATACATTCTATTTCCAGTTTACATATTTTTACTACACATCTATCTATATAATGACCAGTTTGCAAGTTAACCTTTTATCCTTGAAATAGAATATGATTACGTAAGATTAGCTGATTTTGCCAGCATTTCTAGAATACTGCTTTGTACAGCTTACTCAAACTTGTGTTTAAAAATGTACAAAATCTCTCACGACTTCGTGTTAAGCTAGTACAATAAAATTGCAGACACTGTATTCACGTTGATACTCCTAGTTGTAGCATTACTTTGTAAGCATTGGAATTTTCTCCCTTCTTTTGATGTTATGATTTCAAGAATCGAATTTTGTTGCTTTAAATATGACTGGTTTACTTTTCTTTATGATATATCCAACCCTCCAGCAAAGACAAAGTTGAAACTTATTTTCAGTGCCCGTCTACTATTAGCGATTATTTTCCAAGTTACCTGTATTAATACCTGTAGGACAAAATGCGTAACAAACTCATCACGACTTGGAAAGTGTATCATGCTCTCATACGTATAACAAAAAATTAGGTAATTTTGATACATAAACTTGCAAGTACAAGAAAAG
>JAHZNK010000409.1:0-12174 GCA_027744615.1 Lepidocyrtus cf. nigrosetosus NNG-2020 | reverse complement strand
TGTGGTATAATCAAAACGAATCGTATCTTTATACCTAGAGGATATCTCTTGTATCAAGTTTTGTTTGCTCCGTTTTCCTTGGGGACTTTGCTGGAATTGAGTATCTGTGCAGTCACCACCGATTAAAAGTAAGCTCTTGTTGGCTAATATCATTATCATCTCATCATCATTTCTGCCCAGCATCATCTTCATCGCCATGAATCATGATCACGATTGCAGTTAAGCCTAGCAAAACATCAAAAAGAAGTGTGGAATAAAATGAATATGAAATTTATTTTTACGTTTTATATAATATACATCACCGTTTGTCGAGTGAGTATAGTTCAACATCATGAGTAAAAATGCTGCATTTGGTTTAAATATATTATGTAATACTCGTTCTTTCATATTAGCTGTTAAACATTTGAAACCAAGTTAAATTGTTAAATTTGATAATAAACCTAAATTCAAAACACTTTGTTTCTTATTTTTCCTAACGTTTAATTTCAAACAAACGCGAGATCAAATACTTACTCTTGAATCGCAACAAAATTTTATATTAAAAGCTCATGCTACCATAAATGGCAAAACTTTAGAATACTTTAAAATACCAAACGCATCAGACTTATTTCGTCATTGTTTCTTTTCTACTACTCTTGCAGTGTGATGATTTCATGGGTAGTAAGTTTCAAAACTTTGCTTTTTTGATTTGAAATCATGTCAGCAATTGTAAGTTATTACTAGGAAGAGGATAAGGATGGCAAAATGGGCGTGAAATTGTTAACAGAAATGGCAATGCAACCAAATATATTTGCAGCAAGCTTCTTGGGATAAAAAATTCTTAATCCATATTTTAAGGTACGCAAATTCAAGCTAAACTTCTGTTTTCATAGTGCATCTATAACGCGATTTCTATTGTAATTTAATGATTTAGTTGCATTGCATAAAACGAGGAGAACGATTACTTCACTAAGAATATGAAGCCAATTTTTTTGTAAAACAATGCTAATATGGATTTTAAATATTAAAACTAGACGTCAAGCAAGATAAATCTAAAATATCATCCCAAACTGTGACATAATCATCTTACAATTAGTTCACGTTTAGTTTTCTATTTCATCTCTTTTCATGCAAGTCTTCAAGTAAAACTAATGAAGCAGTATTTTATTCTAAATTCTTGTCATAGAATAGAAACTTTTATTTTCTGTCATAGAATGGATCTGTAAAACCATGGCCGAATGATTCTCTATTACGTAAAACATGCCTAACAAAATACTTTTTCTTGTTCCCTTTAAGATTGCGTTACGACAAAGTTACAAATAGTATTTTCAGTTGAATTGTGATTATATGTTCAGTACCTTGTGTATTCCTATATATTTTTTGAGGAAAACTCCTCTCTATTTTAAATCCGGTTCATGTGAATCAAGTCTCAATTGAGTGAGCATTTCAAAATTTTTAACATCAAATAGTGTTTTGAATTATTTTGTTTTTTACAGAATTCAGTTCACTAAACAAAAATGGTACCAACGCAATTCAATTCCTCTTATTGAACACTTTTACTATATCCACTTCCGGAACTAAAATAATACTGTTTGAATTGAACAAGAAAACCTTTTCCGCACCCCAGTTGGTTGTTATCAAAATGGTCCATCATATTTTATTTAGTACATTCATTTTTTAGAACCTTACAAAAAAATTCAAAAAAATTCAATTTTATGCAGCGGAATAATTGTTTTAGTGACATTCGTTAGTTACTAGCAAACTGTTTTAAAGATGCTGATGGTTTATTTGATGATGGAATTGAAAAAATAATTTAGACGATTTCATAATGATTATTTTTAAATCTTCAAGAATAACTCAATGATGTATTGATGTTCATTATGATACCTAAGTGTTTCTCCAAAGTTTTGCCTCATGTTTCAAAAGATAAAGAGTATAGATGAACTGTTTGAATACAAAAACCATTCTTGATTATTACTTTTTTATTTACAGTCTTTACAATATCTTCATTCTCTTTCATCGTCAAAAGCTGTAAAAACATTTCTTTCTCAAACTTAAATATCAACAATTTATCTGAACATATCACTAACAGCAAAATAAGTACTTGATAATAATGAGCTTTTGTCCATAACTTATAATTCGTCAAAAGCTGTAAAATCATTTCTTTCTCAAACTTAAATATCAACAATTTATCTGAACATATCACTAACAGCAAAATAAGTACTTGATAATAATGAGCTTTTGTCCATAACTTATAATTAACAATTAAACAATGTAAATTGACTGTTGTGAATAAATTTTTGGAAACGAAATATGTCAAATTGGATTAAAGAAAATAAAAACAATGTAAAACAAACCAAAAATATATAATGTGGGTATAAAATACATATAAGGCTGCGCTTCACGCGTTTAGAAGAAATTCTTTTTAAAATGTATTTCCTTTATATAGAAGAGCTTTGATATTTCAATAGTCTTGAAATAAATTTCTTCGGTTACATCTACTGTAAGTAATATAAATTGAAAAAGTGCACAACGGAATATTTTGAAATGAAGGCAGGCCGACCACTTTGTAGTATTTGAAAATAAGATAGCATATATCATTTTAAGATTAACCCTGCTGTAGTAATTAAACCATTTTCAAACTGTAAGGCGACCAATAAGTGTTTCCAGCTCTTCAATATCATCCAGCACCTCATCCTTACGTTGTATCTTTTCCAGCTGAAAAAATACCAGCAATTATATAACATGTCAGTTTATGTACACGCATCAGACTAAAAAAGCACCGTTTAATTATTAAGCAAAAANTTTCCAGCTCTTCAATATCATCCAGCACCTCATCCTTACGTTGTATCTTTTCCAGCTGAAAAAATACCAGCAATTATATAACATGTCAGTTTATGTACACGCATCAGACTAAAAAAGCACCGTTTAATTATTAAGCAAAAAGCAGTTATAGCACTTCAAATGATATCGTGATTTGACTCAAAGTTCTAATAATTAAGTAAATAACAATTTATTACATGTTTTTATCACTAAACAGTAGGCAGTAGTTCACTGTGTACGATTTTTATAAAAATATTTAGTATCATTGGGCGCACATCAACAACATAATTATCAAAAATTTTTGCGAGCGGTATAAGGTTGAAGATAAATACTTTTGCCATGAGTATCAAAAGAGTTTATATAAATATATAATAAAAATTTCGACTTTTACAATTCTAAATGGCTATAACTGGTGAAGAGAATTCATTTTATAAACATATTCATTCCAAACCTGCTCTTTTTCTGGAGATTTCAATTCTCCGCTTGCAATCCTCTGTTCCAAAGCTTCAATTTCCTTCAGTCGTTTCTTGAGGTTACGAAGTCGCTTAGACGGATCAGTTTGTTGCTGTTGATTGCTTGAACTTGTAGCTGAAGGCGCTGAATTCCCTGGAGCAGTACCAACTGGCTGTTGTCCTCCACTATTACTAATATTATCACCCGTGTCCGACTTTCCTTTACTTTTAGACTTTTTCGATTTACTTTTTGGCTTATCTGCTTCAACAGGTTCTACAAAATTTAAACCTGGAATGGTGGGTGTAGGCTCGTAGTTCCCAACTTCAAAATATCCTATTCCGGAAGTAGTAGTTGATGATTTAAACGTTTGAACATCTGCTGTGGTCATCCCAATTGGAACGTGAGATCGTTGCTGAGCAAATTGTTTGCCTTTGCTCACATAAACTGGTTGTTCTTCCTGTGGAACATAGCCGTCCCTTACTCTTATCGGTTTGCGCCATGTTCCATCCGGACGCTGACTGGCTGGTATATAGCTCTGACCTATTTTTAAAAATAATCTCGTTAAATACCTGCATACTACGCTTCATATAACTGCAACAAATGTACTGGAAATATATTTCAACTTACCTGCTTCGTCTTTTATCACGTTAAGGGATGTCATTATTGGCTCACTTGTGAATATTGCTGCAGTACAGAACAATTGAGCTTAATTATTGGAAAGTGGGAAGTAATTGCTCTGTAGATTAAGTTGTTATCTGAAAAGTATTGTCCAGTTTTAGCTATTTTATATCAAAATTTAAAGGCATTTTTAAACGAAAATATTAAAGCACCAAAACAAAAGCTTTTTCTTTGTTATGAACAAATTCGTAATTTTTACTTACCTTGTGGCAGAAATAATAGAATAATTAATTTTTCAGTATAAACTTTTTTATAACTTTTTGAAACTACGAATATGAAAGACTTTATTGGATGTATCAATAAAACTATTTATTCCAAGGCATAACTAAAAATTTGCCTATTCTATTAAAACAAAACTTTTTTAACAAAAGTACATGTAGTCTCTAAACTCTTGAAACATTACATAACTTTAAAATAACACATTCAATAAACTAACAAGAACATAACGATCGTCCATTTTTAATTGCTGACCTTCAAAGAATTTTAATGGAGAAAGCAGAAGAAAACTGCAATTATTTATCTACGGAGGTCACCGCGTTTGCTCACTATTGCATCGTCCATCCATAGCAAGTTGAATAGAAGTGTAAATATGGAAAGAAATATGAGGAAAGTGAATAAGAAAGAAAATGTATTTTTTAAATAGGCAATCTTTGAAGTAGTGCGGTGCAAATGTGCGAAATAAAAGGCATGACTTGATATCCCTACTTTGGTCGGTATGGTGGTTCTCTGCTAGGGTGAACCTGATACACTTTTGGTTGTCCTATTACTTTATATACAGACTTTCATATAATATTCACCTTTGCATTCTACTTCATATACATCTCTTTGCCAAGTCTTGGTTCTTGTAGAAACTCATATAGCACATAACAAGTTACAATAGTTGCACAGGTTTGCCCTTTCCTTGTATCTTTGTTGGTGGAGTTGAGTAAACGCTCTTCTATGAGTTGTATAAAATGAAAAATTGTATAAAATTCACTTTTTGCGCAACAGTTTATAACTACAGGTTGTGTGGTTTGAAATTTCTGATTTTGCAAACTGTTGATGAATTGGAATTTGAAAACTTTTACGGAAAAATAAGTGAATGAAGGAGAAAGTCAGAGATGATTTATGATTGATTATTTTAAATACTTTTTTGCTTTTATTAAATGAGAACGGGATTAGTAACCAATTAATTGACTGTTATTAATTGACTGCGCTGATTAATGTGTTTCGATATTTTATTTAACATAATGATAAGTCGTGCTGTGCCAAATCGACTAAAATCTGCTGAATTAAAAGTCCAAGTGTGATGTCATTCTGAGGATTGTTTGTAATTGCTTTTTAAATGTGACTTTTTGGCAGAAATTTCTGGCTCATGGGTGAACTTCGTAATTTCTTTAGACCTAAACATTTAAAAACATTTAAATGATTAAATATACTTTGGAACAACCTTTGTGTATCTATTTTGTATAGGAAAAATACCTTTGTTAACACAAGCCAAACAATTCCTAGCTATAGCGTGTAAATTCTCTTGTTTTTAGACGTAAATTAGAAAACCTTTAATTCTGTTGTTGTTCAGTTAAAATAGTAGCAATGGACACGCTTCCCAATGTCTGACACGGCTTTGTACAAGATTCTTGGCTGATGACTTGGCATTCACGGTTTTTTGACATTTTTAAAAAATCATGCATAAAAAATAAAACAACAACTGTAGTAGTAGCTCTCTGAATTGTGTTTTGTCGTCTCCGTGTCACCATTATTTTCCTTTCCCTTTCGCCTCACTTCCTATTTTTTGCAATTTTTATGCAAAAGTGTGAAGAACATTTTGTGAGTGTGGATTCACCTATTTTGTATTCCCCAATGTGTCAGCAGTAGTAACGTCAGCCAAAAACTATGCAATTTAGTATGTTATAAGTGGGTGGAGGAAATATCGTATACAAACAATTCCATCACTGTGCAGGGAATTTTACAATTTTTAAACAAGTGTATAAACCAGCATAAGAATTAATCCACCGAAAAACTATAAAACATCTGCGTGGGCGACAGCGCAGTAGCTGACTTCAGTTATATTTTGATAATATCGTGATGGTCTAAGCGTTTTCTAAGAAAACCTTTCTCTTCATGGACCAAGGCTTCAAAATATGCGGTGGAGTAATGCCAATGATGCCGTGTCACTTTTGAGTGCAAAGAAAACTTAAAGAAACAATTTTATGTTATCAATATCCTACATATCATCATTGGTACAGGAAATCTTGGGAAACATTCAATAGCCACCACACTTATGTTGTTAAGAAGAAGAACCACACATTAAGTGAAGTGTAAATAAAACGGAACATTGAAATTGAACTGGAGTGTCGAAACTGGTTTTCATGCTTTGTAATTGAGTTGACGGTGTACTAAAGCGTGTCTGCAGACTCTGACATGAGCAATTATAGGATTGAAATAGCCTTAGTCTCTCTAATTTATGTCAAGTTCATACATTGGTTCACACTACTTTTACTAATTCACTGAACATTCTTCTTTTAAATTGTTTACATTCTTCAATCTGAGGTAAGCCAATTTCCGATAGCAAATATGATTATGCGAGTTTAGGAGAAAGTAGATTTTCTCTACAAAATGGGTTCCTCTGTGTTTCGTTAACTGTCAACGTGGAACAACAACGGGAATATAATTTTGTGATTACATATTTTATATAAATCGAGATTAATATTAATTCCCAACAAAAAACTTTATTTCTTCATCGTTTCAAAATTTGCATATGCACACGAATGACTCATGCATTTTTTTCTACCTTAATAAAACGCAATTTTTTTGTAAAAAGAATGAATAAATGGTTCACAAATTCTATAAGTTTAATATATTCTAGGGTTGTTCAAGTGATCTGAAACTTTTATACTTTGCAACTCATCATGATTTTAACAACAAGAACGTGCATAAACAGGGAAGAAAGTAAAGTTTGGCGATGATCAGTGATGATGATTCATCCTCCTCAGTACAAAACGTAAATATAAATTCTATTTTTAAATGGAATAGGAAAGGATTTCATATCCACATTGAAATGTCTTCTACATAGTAGGGCATATAAAGTAACTACAAATTGAGAATAAGAATAGAAGAGTTTTTGCTTATGTCTTACTTACGTAACGTCATTTTGAATTCTACACCCTCTCTCTCAAAGAAAGTGGAGAAATAATGAGGAAGAGATATAGGTTATCATATCATATCGCATGTCGGTTGATAGTCTCTGATCTTCGTCTATATTTTTCGTCAGCTGCAGATATGTTAAAGAGGGGAAAGCCATAAAATCGCGTACTTGACAAGATTGGAAGGCAAGAAAGAACAACTCGAGTTGCAAACTTAAAGAAGTGCAGTTAATACATTTTTAAAAAAGATTCATTTTTAAAAATTGTCATAGCCAGCTTTCTTACATCTTCAACCAACAGTTTGCCGAAAAATTTATTCCACTGTGCTTTGCAATATTTGGCAAGTTTCATATAGGAAAGTTGGCGTTTAATTCTAGAACTTTTAGTGTTCCCTCAGTGGTTGTAGATTGCAGAGAGTAGTTATACTGGATTTTTTGTATTTTACATTATATAATCTTCAGTTTAAATATTGAAACGTGATTGACTTCTCCAATCAATTATACCTTACTCGTTCTACATATTATTGTGATTCTAGCAGGTAATTAATCATTTTAACGTTTTTATGTGTTTATGTGCTGGACACAAAAAGTTAAACATTTTTGGGGTACTTTGAGACGGCTTGCTAGTCATGAACATTTAAAATGGCTTCATTTCAGTTTAAAACATTTTATTTTAATTGGTACTCTTGAAGGCTAACATTGTGTTCAGTTGTGATTGACACAAGAAATTTTAAAACTTATCGCAGATTTCAATATGACTGAAGAAGAACAGCAAGATCAGCAACAGCAGACTATGGTTCGCCCTGACAAATTCAGACCTGATTGGCCACCAAAACCAAGTCAAAAAGCTATTCCAAGTGTGTTTACAAGATGCGGAAATCGTAAGTAATTTTTACTTATTAACTTAGAACGACAATATTTAAGTTTAACTTAATTATTTTACAAAAGCTACACTTTTAATTCCATGCTTTAATTCCATCATTTTTATCTTGGCATCTTTAACTTATAATTATACATGGGTCTCTTGATATGCCACCATTGCTTTTCAAAACACAAACGATAAATCCGTTACCGATTAACGAATTGGCTCCCTTCCTACATTTTCTAAGATACAATCATACGCTATTTCATTTTTGTATTTTGTTTACGAAATTCCAACCAAACAGGCGGACAATTTCGGTTGTGCAGCATTTATGCAATCGTTTCTGTTATGTACGCTTCTCACAAGGAAGTTCTAGGCTAGTTGAACATGAACTTGTCGAAATTGGCCTATTTTAATTTGAATTCAGAAATACATATTAGCAAATGAGTCTAGTCTAAAAATATCCTTATCTATACTAAACATATCAAGGCGATGTACGTCTAGTAGTGGCATAAATAACCGAAAACAATTCAACTATAAAATGTCACAAACCGCTACTTCTCTGAAATATAAATGTGACCATGTTGTAAGACAAAATTTAGCCGTTGAATATTGTATTTTTCAGAAAGTTTAATAAGATTAATGGAAAGTGTAAAACGCTTTTCTCTCAAATTTTCCGGTCAAGATGATTTTAATACAAACCCACGCAAATTTATATATTATGCACACGGAGTCAACTTCTTTCTAAAGTATCCTTTGATTTAGGTTAATATTTGAGGATATATGGATATGACCATGACATAAATACTTCTGTCGTATACTCCAAATCCTTTACCTATTATAACTTCGGTAGATTATGTTTTCCGATGCTTACCAATTTTGATGCGTATTATTACGAATCAGACAATTAAGAGTAGTACAGGGAGGCAAAATTGATTTTGATTTTACATGAACTTCTGAAGCGTTTTGTAAGCTTCAATTTATATTATTAGTAATTTTCATTTACAAAACGTTATACGCTCGAGAATACAGGAAAGTTTTAAAAAAACGTCTTTCAATTTAGAGTTCAAGAAGGTGACATGGCCACCAAAGGATTCTGATGAAAATAAAGGAAACGATGACCCAGCGACAACTTTGAAACTTCAGGATGAAATTCCATTGAACGACGAAGCTTTCCGACCAACCGGCACTTATAAAGCTGCTCCAACAATTTATGCTGAACAGCCAGCCGCACTTTCCGAAGATGTTTGGCCACCTCCAGAGCCAACAGGTACAAAATATATCCATTTTTCTTAATTCTTATTATAAGCAAACACTTGTACCGTGATTTAATATAATACCGATAGTCGATGACGTTTCTGGAAGGAAAGTGAAGCCTTTGAACTATAGTTCATTGTGATTTTCATCATAAAATATGATTTCCACTAAATTCAGTGTCAACGTCCCACCTACCTGCCCTATATAGTAATTTGGCAACAGATTTAACGAAATGATAATAACTTTGCATCTTTTGAGACATTTTTTAAAAATTGGCAACATCTTCAAATTTTAAAATCTTCTTGAAACCTTCCAAAATAGATTACAGCCTTAGATATTAGATTTTAGACAATTTGATTCGGACTTTTATTATGACGTATATTGTAGGCCGTTGCTGTAAGTCGTATTTATAGATATCAACTTTATAACAACAACAAGGTATCAGGTTATATAAAGTCTAGATTTTGTTTCAAAGGTTAATTTAGAAATTATTTCTAGTTTCAAACTACCTAGGTATAGTAAAAGCAAGAGTATAATTTTACGTTACGACCAGCATATTTTACTTCTGTTACTTAAGTCCTAATATGGTTTGTTTTTATATTTTTAAAGATCTGTCTGAGAAAGTCATTCATGATGCATCAAGACCAAAGGTTTGTGGGATTAAAAACTTTCTATAATTATTTTTGCGTTATTGCATTTACCTAATTAAAGTATTTTTTCTTTAGAGGGTGATAAGAGACTACACCGTATTCTTCAATAAAAACGCTGCGCCTCCAGTGCAACCTTCATATAAAGTACCACCAGGAACTCTTCATGTCATTTCTCAGCGTGGAGTCCTATCTTATGATACGCCAGATTTGGGAGGAGCAGCAAGAATGGCGCCTGAGTCTTCGAATTAACTTACCGTAGACGTTTGAACGGGGATTTTACCAGATTGTTCAAATAGACGTAGAACTTTACGAAGAATTGTTGTATTTTACACCAACCAAATCCATATATTGTTTTATAAAATGAGAAAGTGCTTTCTCTTGATGTTAAAATTAGGTTATTCACACATACTGCCATGCCACGGGAAATTCATGACCTTTTAAATTGAAATACTGCAAGCAGCAAAATATAAAGAGAAATATGACGCTTTTTGTACACATTTTGATTAGTGACATAGATTAAAAATCTGCTATAAAAATAACTATCATATCAATATAAAAAGTAATATATAGTATAAAAACCCAGAAATATGCTTTTAATAAATATTTCTGAAATTAATCAGCTACAATATTGTGCATATTACGACAATTAATTACGCTTGAATATAATTGTTAGCAATATATTACTACAATGACAATGATTGAACTGCAATGCAGATACTTTCAACTGGAAGTAATTATGTAAGTACAGTATTTAAGTTATGAGAAAATTATTTTGAGTAGCTTAGGGCAAATACGAAACTTAAAATAAAAGAGCTTGAAATAAAAAGAATATTAATCACACAAAATTGAAATGTGTATAACTGATTGTTTTAATAAAACGCGGGACATTTATGAATGCGGAACGGTTGTATAACGTGAAATAAATTACTTCTGATTTTGCATCTTTAAATCTAACCAGAATTTTATTCATGAGCAATGAACACGTTGTCCTTAGTTCTTATTAAAACATGTTTTCATCTTCCCATTTAGAATTTATATAGACTTTGCCGGAAACAACATTTTTCTGAAGAACAAAATCTTATTGTTTCACCGCTGGTGCTATAAAATCTTTTTTTACAAACATATTATTATCCATCCTCATCCTTATAAATGTTTATTTCCTACTAATATAAATTGACTAAATAAATAACTAAATTGGTATTTAGCAAAATGAATAGAAGTCAGAAGAAGATAATCTGGAAGAACACATATTACTAATGATTTAAGTTAATTCAAGACATTCTCGACCTCTCTTGTGATAATCTATTGGCATAAGCACGATTAAAATAAATGGATTAACCACACCAAAGTTTTAAAATCTTCTAAAATTAACAAACTAGTCAAGTCATTTTAATATTAAATTACCGATAAAAGCTCCTGTGCATTAACAAGGGCAATTTGTTGCTTCACCTGATCCATCAGATCATCCCGGTTTATATTTTCAGTCATTTCTGTAAATTAAAAAGAATATTTTAATTATGTAACATGTAGAAGAGGTATATCGTTTTCCAGTGATTTCTCTGACACCGACTCTGATATTCAAATTAAATACAAACTAGGTTCAATCGATTTAATAACTTTAATTAAAAATTAACTAACCTTAAATTTTCCAATTATGCTGTCCTCTCGTACCAATATTTACCGGCCTTGTCTTGTGAAGGCAGCTCTTTCAACTTTCTTTTAAAACTGAAAAATGCACTTTCACGAAGGATATCTTTGTTTGCTATTTAGTTAGTAACTTCATAACAGCCTATAAACTTCCAAAAAATTGTAAATAATTTCAAAATCTTCAAAAATAGATTGAAGCACGTTGTTTATGTGAATTAGAAAGATGATCTCTAAAAATGCGATTTGCTATGGGAAGGTGTATATCAGAAAGAATATTATGCAATATTTTACCGCTGTACAACTTGACCCATGTGATTCGAGTAGAATGCACGTAAAGAAAGCAACCCAAATCCTTTGCCATGTGAAATTACAAAGATGAGTTAAAGATGTCATGCAATTTACTCCGATGCTATAAAAGTATATAGATTTGGCTTCATATTTGCTACATTGATTAATCAATATCAATCGAATCGCTTGATCGAAATATCAGGTCCTTGTAGTCGTTCAGTTAAACTTAAAAGTTTTCATTTTAATATCAAACGTGGTTAGGAAGAAACGTTTGTGTTCATATAGCAAGGCATCTATGCAACGGTATCACCTAAGTTACCCCTCTTCAACTTACCCCTCCGACACTTACCCTCTCCAATTTACCCCCTACGACACTTACCCCTCTGGACAGTTACCCCTATAATATTTCTAGATTC
>JAHZNK010000408.1:0-11255 GCA_027744615.1 Lepidocyrtus cf. nigrosetosus NNG-2020 | reverse complement strand
GTTCCCATTCCTGCTCCAAAAACTGGGGCTGGTCCACCAGTTGTTAAAGAGGGTGATGATAATGAACCGAATCCACTACCACCTAATGCAGTAGTTCCGCTAACAGTTGTTGGTGATTTAAGTGGATTTGGAACAGATGAGAAGCTAAATCCACCTGAAGAAGGGGATGTACTTGCAGAACCAAAGCCACCAGGGTTAGTTTGTCCAAACAATGGAGTAGAGGTTTGTGGTACAGCCGAAGATGTTCCAAAAATTCCACCAGAATTTCCTGTTCCGGATGCTGCTGAAGGTGATGGAAAAGTGGAAGCACTGGGTTGGGTTGACACTGGGTTGGGTTTCCCGAATGAAAATCCACCGGCACCTAATCCTGTGCTACTGCCAAAAGTTGTTCCGAACGTATTTTGTGCTGGTTGTCCAAAAGCAGATGTGGCTGTTCCTGATGCTGTTGTTGTGGTAGTGGAACCTTTGTCTCCAAACAAACTGGGAGGAGGAGACTGCGTTCCTGTTAAACCCCCTCCGAAGGGAGAGTTCGTACTTGATGAGGAAGCTCCTCCAAATTGTCCAAAAGCAGATGACGGAGTAGATTTATTCGCAAGAGGATTGGGAACAGAAGGAAATGTAAGGGTTGCACTAGCAGCCGGCGGAGCTTGCTGTGAGCCGCCAAATGATGATGATGCTGTGGTTGTTGGTGGACTTGTTGCACCGGTTGCAACGGAAGATCCAAAAACGTTTGTAGACGAAAACCCGAAAGACGGTGCAGGGTTGGAATTTGCAGTTGTTGTTGCAGGGCTAGACAAATTACTTCCTCTCAAATGAAAAAGATGGCGCTGTGGCCGAAGTCGTTGCGGCAGCGGAGGTTGTAGACGATACGGCTGTAAAAGTATTACTTCCAAAGGTTGAGCTCAATGATGGCGTTGTTTGTCCAAAGTTTGTGCTTGATAATCCACCAAAACTCGGAGCGGTGGCAGATGTAGATGTAATCGAGGCTGTAGTTGTATTGGAATTGATAGAGCTTGATGCAGTAGTTGTTGTGGTGTTTGAACCAAAACTAAACGTAGAAGAAGCTTCCGTCTTTTTCGTTGGTTCGCTTGCTGCTCCAAAACTGAAGCCACCTGCAGTGGTTGTTGGCTGTGTTGAAGTGGCGGACCCGCCAAACGATGGAAGTGCCGCTCCAGATCCAAAATTAAATGACGGGGCAGGTTTTGCTGGCGAATCCACCTTGTCTTCAGCTGGTTTTCCGAAAGAATATGTTGGAGGGGTAGCTTTGGCCGTTTCTTCCTTTGATGGTGTACTCATAATTGGGAAAGAAAATCCTTCGGGTTTATTAACTAGCGTAGATGAAGTGCTGATAGATGGAACATTTGTGGTGCTGCTTTTGCTACTGGTTATTTTAGTCTCCGCAGTTTGTCCAAATGAAGGAATTGTCCCGGAGAAAGAAAATCCTCCAGGACTAGTTACTACCGGATCACTTGCAGGTTTTGGCAAACTACTAATGTTACTGCCACCACTGAAAACAGAGCCCGGAACTTCTGCACTCTTGCTAGAGCCAATTGAAGATAAGACTGGTGTGGCCGCTGAAGGAATAGTCGAACCAGTTCCTAAAATATTCGTAGTAGTTGGATTAGTTTGATAAATGCTTGCCGTTAAAGAAGGAGATGTTCTCGTGGTTGTCGCTGTTGTTGTAATTGTATGTGCAATTGGAGTGGATTGTTTTCCAAAGGAGAATCCTCCAGTAGAAGTGGACGTATTATTGTCAGGAAGAGTTGAAACACCAGGAGCACCTCCGAAGTTAAATCCAGCACTTATTGTAGCACTTGAACTTTGTGCGGGAGTTGGCAACTGGATAGTGGAGGAAGTGGTTTTTGATTCATTTGTAGATGTCGATACATCTGAAACGTTAAAATACTTCATAAATAAATGAAAAAGTCTTCCAGAGTCTTGCTGAATGCAAGACCTATTTTGAAATGTCATTAAAATAAAATATTCGAAGAATCAGTATTAAAACGAGTATTTTTTGTGGTACTAGTGTAGCTTTTTCTATTAATTTCAACGTTATTTATTAGTATTGTATGTACTTATTATATTTTATACCAACTATTACCTACCTTCTTCTTCCGGAGGTGAAGTTCCCGTTATTCTGTAGTATCGCTCTAGTCTTTTCTTCTTATCCCTGTCGTACATTTCTTTCGTATAAGTTATTGGAGTGTGCTTTAAAATTTCCTCATCTCTTTTAAGTTCCACTTGTGGCTTTGTGCTAATGAATAATCATAAACAAAAAAACATATAAATATTCCATTAACCTGAAACCGTACTTTCTAGGAGCATGAGCATACCTAATTGCTTTTCGAAATGCATTTTTAAAATACATTGATTTATCCGGATCAGTGGCTATTCCAATCTCACAAGTTTCCTTTTTGTTCCCTCCCGTATTCGTTCCTTTCTCATTTGACCTGTAGGATGATCTTTTATCTGAGCTTTCATCAGGTGGTGTATTTCCAGCAGCATCAGCGCAACAATCGCTGCAATTACAAAGTTTTACGGATTTTTCAATAGGTTGTTCCTCTATCATTCCGAAACCACTTTGCGATCTTCTTTTTCTCGTGCTACTATCTGATTGATTAACGACACCTCTATTTGAAGCCCCCTTCTTATTACTTGGTGAATAAGGCGTTGATGCAGCATCTGGGAGGAATCTCTTTTCAGTTTGGTTCATTTGCTCCAAAATTGATTCCGAGGATAGAGGTTCATTACTCCCTGCTCCCACGTTTGAATAAGGAACCATCATTGGGCGATCATGCGCTTCTGAGCCTAAAAACTTAACTCGCTTTGATATTTGTGTACGTACAGGAGTATCTCCGATTCCTATTGATATTTTGGTAGGTGGTGGCATTGACGGCGGGGTTGTATTTGGTGGGTAAAATATTTCATGTTCTCTAGATCTGAAAAAGAAACAAATGATAGAAGCACATATTAAGTCAAAGGTTACAGTTTAGAATAATGATAACAATTAATATATTTATTGCCTAAACTTACCGTTTTCTTCCAGAAGTCAAGGCTTCCATAATGTTCGAAGGAGAAGTTGGAGACGAAGGACGCCCAGGTCCAGGAACAGGTCCCCCAGGATGAGTAGGCCATAAACGATTGTATCTCATATTATGCATATTCAATTCATGCTGAGAAATGCCTCCCAGTCCATCATTTCTAAAAGGCTCATTTCCAGATCTTGACACATTTGCATCACGAGGAGAAAACGGACTATTTCCAGCAGCTCCAGTAATTGGCGAAGAAGAACTTTTGTTAATTGATATATTTGCGCTTTCCGATGATGGATCAATTGGATTAATACGAACAAACACTTGTCCCTGTCTTGTAGGCTTTCTTCGGCCCCTGTTGTACGCTGAAGAAGCAGCAGTTTTAAAAGTTGGAGATGAGATCGTAGGGGAAACTAGTTTAGGCTTTTGATTACTTCCCCCAGTGTACGGCAACTGACCTAACGTCAGATGCCTATATGGTGACTTTCTAAACGGTGAGTGGCTCATAGAATCATTTAGATCTTTCAAAGGGCTATGTCCTCCTCCGCCAGAGGCTTGTTGTACCAAACGGCTCGTGAAACCGGGGCTGGTAACATTTGACCAGGTCCTGTTAAACAAAAGGTATTTTACAATTACAAAAACAAAATACAATTAAATCATTAAATGAAGTTTATAATTACTTACACATGATCTAAGGGCTCCCTAACAGAATATGAATCCCTCCTGTTTGGAGATGGGTTTGCCTTCAACCCAAAGTTAATCGAGGTGGATCCATCATCACTGCTGTCATCATCATCCAAAGCGTGCCTGCCAGCCACCACTGAAGCATTTAATTTATTTCCACTCGGACTCCTAATGATAGTCTCCCTCCTGTCCCCATTCGTCACCGTTATTGTAACATCCCTTTGATCTGGCTGCACCGTTCTCTTCTGACCCCAGCCCCAATCCCCCAAACCAAACCAACTTAACTTGTCCCACATATCCTTTGTTATTCACAATTCCCAAAGGATTCACTTAATTAACAATTAGTTCGCAATTACAGATATTGCGTCACAAATTCTAAACATATACATACCGAGTGTATTTTTAATGCTGTAATTAACAATGAGCATTAACGAATAATTAAATTTTCACTTGAATATTTTAAACTCTCGAACTCTCTCCATAAGTTAATAATTATTTACGTAGAATTTAATTAAATTTTCGATTGCATTAAATTTGCAAATTTAGTTTTTCAGCAGTTGATTCCGGTTGATTCACACTTTCTGAACCATGCACTGAGCGGGTTTAATTTTTTACCTCCGACTCAACGTCGTCTCGTCTTGTGCACTACAAAATGCATTTTCTATGCTTTTTAAACCAAAGCAGCTGAGCACGCAAAGCAAGGAAAAAAGTATTACGTAACTCAAGGTGTACACTCCTACCTTAAAAAACGTATAAAACGTATACTGCTACACTTTACATCTCACCTTAATTTTAAACCAGTAAACGCGGGAAGTAATTTTCAAAAGAATTTATCAGTTTTTAGTAAATTTGTAAATAAATTTCAAAATTTAATAATTAAAAATTAAGGTAACTACTTCAGTTAAAGGAAATTTCGCGCAGCATTTATCTTTGGTGTCAAGTTTTGTGTGAATAATTAATTAATGGTAAGTTTTTATTTTAATTGATTAGTTAAAATTAACAAGGATTTGTGTAAACAGTGAAGCATTTATAGTGATTAATTAAATTGTTTTTATTTTTTGCAGATCAAAATGTCTTGTCCATCAGCAACTGCTACAACGCCGTGTGATTCAGGCACCCGAACAGGAACCACCACGACAACAGTTCAGAATACTTCAAGTTCAGAAACCCAGGAAGGATCTGTTCGATTGGTACTTCGGAAACCGAAGAAGACGAAGAAGGTGGTTGGAGGGGAGAAGAAATGATGATCCTCCACCGCCTCCTCCAACAGTGCCTCCAGTGTCGTAGTCCTTCACCTTAAAAATGGAGGCTTTGTCTGAAACTTGTTATGTATTAGTAAAGAAATATAACAAAAAACTGTAACAATTTGTAAAATTATTTTGTAAAAACCGAAAGTTTAAAATCGGATGTGTACGCACGTTTAATTGTAAATAGAGTAGGATGAAGGATGCCTAGAGGATCTTGTAGCCGTTATGCCTAGTTAGCATAGTTAACTTTAACAATTGATGATGAATGTATGTATAAAACTAAAATTCCTTTACTTTCCTACTCAAATAAAAACTTTTGCAAGTGGAACTGAACTGACAAAAATATGTATATTGTATGTAAAATTTTGACTATTATAATCGCGTTATTTCTTTGGACCAACTCGTTATAAATATGTTTAATTTAATATAAGCCTGTATACGTTTAGAAGACTCGCCTATTACCTTTAAATTCTATATTCATTTTTATTATTATTCTGGTAGCATTCTTAGTAATGTAAGAAGCCTGTCTTTAAAATTGATCTGTTCGTCACAATAATATCAAATACTAAAAGTCATTTTCTTAGTTTAAAAACACTAGTAAAACTTTATTCCTTGCTAAATATTTCGCAAAATGGCATTAGGTTTATGATTTGAAATGCAAATTGCAAAATATGTAAATGTAAATACAGTTAGAGAAACTGTCGTCCAGAAAAATGCACAAACAGAAAAATGGAACATGACATACCTAAAATGAAAAACCATCTATTTCATTCCTTTGGTTTGCTTGCATTCGCATTTACCCTTGTTGTTCCCTGTCTGTCCTAACAACTTTCAAGCAATGAAAGCGTTAATAATTTTCCAAGCATTTGAATTTAACTTTAGCAGACATATTTGTTTGTATGAAGTATCGTGTTAATAGGATTTCTTTCAAATCAACCCGTCGTGATTTTCTGACATTCATTGACTACATTTTTATCCTGCTGCTCTAACTACTTAATTGCTGCTAGTTATTAAAAACCCCTATGATCTACTGTGGCGGTGGCAATGCGAATGCAGTATAATCTTTATTAAACAAAACGAATAACTTAGCCTTCCAGACTTTATGAGATTAAAGGAATGATGATTTTTATATTTCCCCTATTTATGATGATGGATGAGTTAGATTTCTTTATTAAACAAAACGAATAACTTAGCCTTCCAGACTTTATGAGATTAAAGGAATGATGATTTTTATATTTCCCCTATTTATGATGATGGATGAGTTATGTGGAAGTAGACAGTTTCAGTCATTTTAGTAATTGTGGACGTGACAAATTAGTCACAAGCTTCGGTCTCTAACTCGTCGTCAGCTCATCTATAGAAATGGCTATGATTATATTTTCACTTTAATCATAATATCAAAGATAAAAACCATTATTGAGTTGATGCAGATGTAGATTAAACATATAAAAATGACCTCTTAAAACATAAAAGTATGCCTAGTTCAGCTATTTCTCTGTTATTATTGCTTACGTCATGTAAAAAAGGCATATTATTGTATGAGTGTGTTCCATCTTTTTAAAATTGAGTTAAATTCTTGTGATCATTAGCCATGTGCGAATATCAAACTATTTTAATGATTGTATATTTGCGCAGATAGTTTCATTTGAAGTCTTGGATGAAGAGTATCGGCAAAGTCGCATATTTCGAACTGTTTTAGTCCTTTTGAATATTGAACAAGTATTGGAATGTGGATTATTCGTATGAAATACTCTATAGATTGGTTATTTTTAAGATTTTCTTTGTTGTCTTGTTATTCACTACTTATTTTTGTCTGGAGCTGCTCATTTTGCTACTGGAAGCAATGTGTGGAATGCGTTCGATTTGTATAATTCCAAAATGAAAAAGTTGAAGTGAATTTAATATTCTTTCTTTGATACTGCCTCCCAAGTTGTAAGAACAAATATTACGCAAGAAAATTGCATTTTTTCATGCAGAAGCATGGCTCGAGTAGGATTCCGCATTAAATTTGAATATGATTTTTTCATAAAATTGTGTTTGTGTGAGTGAGTGATTTGGTGTGAATTGTGCCTATTTATCTGTCAATTAATGTTTTGGATAAGTGATTTCAGGAAAGAAAGCGAATTTTGATAGGTGAAGTTGAATGATGTAATGATAGCTAAAAGAGCTAAAACTATAGGGAATTTCATCGCGCCGGTTAAGAGAGAGAGAGCTATTTATGATTGTTGCGTAATGGAGAATTCATCCTAAAACCAAGATCACGTTCATGCTTTGTCTATTAAAGTCCTAAACCAAAGTCAAAATCTATGAAATTTGTGATTTGTTTGTGCACATGGATCTCAAAAGTAAACCGTGTGTGTGTGAACGTTTACCTGTTAATCATTACCAACCTATATCCAATCAAATTAATGAACAACCTTGTCCAGAAGTAAATGTCTGTAACCTTTCTTGTATTGACCATGTGATTAATAATCTTTAAATGTAAATGTTGTAATTGTACTTGTATTTGAATGAATTCCTGAGGTTTAACTTCCTTGCCAAAAGGGTTACCTCTTGTATGGCTAAATAAATAAATAAATAAATATATAACAACTGCTTCTCAATTTCATCCAGATATCAGGATATGATTCAGCAGGTGCTTTGGAGTGACGACTGATGTCATGTCACATTGGCAGTGACATACAAACGGTAGTAAACCCCTTCCAGTTTTGCGTCAGACGTCAGAATATGAGTACAAGTTATTGAAATGACTATGCAAACATTTGAATTGAAGACACTCGCTTCATAAACGCTAGGAGAAGTAAGTTAATCATAAAATCACACTTAAATGAATTTCCACGTAAATGGATTTTCACGTAAATGGATTTCCACGTAAATGGAACCACTATATAGTTAGTTAAATTATAATTAAGCATCTTTCTACATTCCACTGCTCTACTTTTAACCAGTTTTCGGGTTTATTTGCGATTCCATGTACTTTTTAGAGGTCTTCAATTATCATGCAAGCACATGTCTATAATCTTCATTAATGGGGGAATTTTTAATTTGGAAATAGTGTTACTGGATATTGTTTTCGAATTAGTTTGCATTATTTTACATTTAATCACTGCAACGTACCTTACATAATTAGGCTGCATTATTAGTCACGCAAGATTGCTTAATTTTAATTTTTGTACAAAAGATTCTAGTTTTTCTAAATTTGCTCATTGATTATGATATCTGATAGGTAGTTATTCCGTATTCCGTAACTGCCATTATTTAAATAAGACACGCTACATATTTAATTTCACCATAAATTAATCCCCTTTCTTAAACAAAACTTTCCATTCGATTCAATATTTTCTCAAGCAAAAACTAATATAATAATCTTTAATTAATATTTATTACGTAAATATACAGAATAAACGCACCATTTCCTAATTCCTGGCTTACCCCCTTCCTTCCGCAAAGTAATAAAAAGAATAAAAAGAATTATTCTTTTTATTCCTTAAAATAAAAGCCTATAGAAATTCGCTTAATTTATGGAATACGTTAGTGTTTTCTGACCTCTGATGTCTGAATGATAATATATGACTGAGAAAAGGTTTGTTAAATTTAACTATCGCGTTTTAAGTTTGATTAATATTTTGCCACGAACTTGCTCTTTCTGTATACTTCAGAACATCTTAATGCACTCATTTTTTGATATAATGGGGTAAAATAAGAATTAATCTGTCAACCTGTCGACAGTTAAGATAAATTATTGGATCGAATTCCGCTTTGTCTTTGTGCATGGGCTACTTGATAAGTTTTTCCTTAAACATTTGTTTGTTCTTATCTATTTAGTTTTAGCATTTTAGATAAACTCGAGTAGCTTTTTGTTTTGTTAGTGGAAAGGGTGTAAAACAAAATTATTGTTTTGTTTGTCTGACTGACATAATTGAATGAAAATTGATTAAAATAACTAAAACATGAGTCAAGTTTTAATTCCTCGCTTAAATCATCTTAACGATGAAGGGTGCAAAACTAACGTGTATTACAAAACAAAAATGAGAAAAGATATAATTGAAACAAACAGCTATACTTCAGTTTGACGTGTTTGGTTATTGCTTTCAGTTTGACTAATAATGCTTTGCATTAATTATCGTGTTAATTGGTCGTGGTAAGTTGTAGCTTGTAAGCCACCACCGCCAAACGCATTAAACATGTCGTAAATCAATTGTCAATAAAAACGATGAAATATTATGTAAGGTTGATGAGGTAGATTTAATAGTATTTTGGTGGGTGGATTGACTGTGTTGACGACACGTCTCATCAAAAAATTCATTCTTCAGAAAGAAAGATTTTTGGTAGCAATTTTCTTGTCTAAAGATAAGAGAATTGAATAAATGATGTTTTGCTGTAAATGTAAATTTTACAAATAATTCACATTCTAATCTGTAAGAAAACGGAGATATCTTGAGATAAGATCTCATCATATTGTTTGTGACGTGCTCTGATTTTTAATCTTTTCTTCAGTCTTGAACTAAATACAAAGGAACGTGCCTGTTTTCCAGTTTGGTTTTGGTTTTTTACCTTGACCGTGAAACCGGAAATTCAGTCCAGTGACCATCTCATTCTTCTAAGTCAGAGAGCAATATTTAATGCTTATGTTACTTTCGGTATGAATTTTTAATCATTCCAAAGACATTGAGCATTTAAGAGAATTATCATGTCATTCATAAACACAAAGCAACGCTGTTTTCTTAGTGTTGTTTAGGGAAAACCGGTCACTTTATTGCTATTGTTCCCCATTACGTCATATTCGTTCCCGTTTCCACTTTTTAAAACTAAAAACAAGTTCCTTTTTACCCTTTTCTTCAATCATTTTAATTACTTTTGCACACGAAGCTCATCAATGTATGCATCAGTGACGTATAAAGACCATTCATTTTTAAAAACGCACGTGGCATTTAAAGCAATTAGGATTGCAATTAGATAATAAAATAATGATGAATTATATTATGCCAGAATTGAATGAAACTTGCATGAGCTAAAATTTAATGATAGATTCAAAAATATGAAATCATGGCTTCATAAAGAAATAGTGAAAGTAGTGTTACAGGTTTGGTTTCACTAAGGTCATGAAAGAAAAGGTACACGGAGGGTAATGATACGATGATGATGAGACTTTCTTCATTCTATTTTCTAGATCTAAATTAGTTTTCTTTCCTGGTAAAAGGATCAAACAATTAGGGGAATCCCTGCCGGCAAGAAGAAAAAAGGCTTGGGCTCCGTCTGTTTGTTTAACCTGGAAAACGGTGTTGTTAAAGCTGCTGCAATAGCAGTGGACAATTTTCTAAAAATGTTGCAGTTGGATAAGGATTACCAGCAACGATGTAACGTGAGTGAGTGAGTGAGCTTTGCACAAGTTCATTGTGGTTTTTACTCTTTTTTCATAAGTATCCCCATTTTGTTAACTAATTCTTACATAAAAGTACATAACTTTACACACCTCTTCGCATCATCCTCATCTATCACTTTTGGACAGACTATGCATGAAATATTACGTCGTGCTCGGCAACAAACGCTCTCTCAGTTGGCTCTTGGCTCTCGCTTCGGCTTTGTTCAATTTCAAGTTGAAGCAATCAAGACGCTATCGACAGCATCATCAACGTCAAATGTGAGATAGCTTCTGTAGATGAGTTATTTCTCATATTTTTAACTTAATTGAGCTCATCTTTAGCTCTACCTTGAAAGTTAAAGACAAAATCATTATCATCAGCTTTTTTGGAATTTAAAGGAAAAGGAAGCGTTTGATGAGTTAGAAAAGTGTGAAATTTATTAAACTATTATTAACGTAATAAAAATATTAAACGTGACGACGACATACGAAGAGGAAGCCGAGAGTGGCATGTGAAGTTAATTGACAATGTGACATTACATCATTCATAAAGAGGAAGACTAGATTTCTATAGTTTTAACAAATTTCTAGTGGCTCTGTAGGGAAGTGACTAGTGCAGTAATTTGGAGTGAAAAACGGCCTACGTCACACTGAGACAAGACCTTCTCAACACCTTCAAGACCTTCATTACTTTTTACTATAATTAATTCGTTCGTTAACTAATTCATCGTCTTTTCTCTCTAAACAAATAGAAACAAAGTAGTCACTAACTAGCTTTGTGTGAGTGAGTGACTTGAGCAGGCAAGACGAATTGTGTGAAGGTTTTGTGTTTGTTTAGGAATCAAAAAGTCGTAAAATATAGCTCATTCATCTTTAAGTACTTAAGAGAAACAATCTTCATGAAAAGTTTTGGAAAGAAAATTCAAAATC
>JAHZNK010000407.1:0-13254 GCA_027744615.1 Lepidocyrtus cf. nigrosetosus NNG-2020 | reverse complement strand
AATAGGAGGAGGAAGAAAATTCCGCTTTTCATACATCCGTCAACCAGTCAGTCAATCCTATTTTATCACATTTATATGTTATGCTTAGTAGGGTCACGTCATTAAAGGGATAAAGTCAGCATGAAAAACAAACCGGGTAAAAAGATTTTTTCACTGAATCTATAAGAATCCTACACTACTGTTTTGAAATCCACATAGTTTATTCCTTATCATCGTCATAATTATTAATTTTATTATTATTGCTGGTTGGCTGCTGCTGCCTTAAAAACCTGAAACTGGGAAAGCTGGTGAATGCTTAACAACTTTGTTGATCGTCATTACTTGCCACAACCATCATCCTAATAACTATCAGCATCATCATTGCTGTCACTGTCGTTGTGAAGCTGTGACGACTGATGATTTGACGTTGAACGATGCATGTTTTTTCCTGATTATTCAACTTCCCACAAAACAAATGTTTGGCTCGAAATAGCAGAATGTGGTCCCCTGAATGTTTTGGAATCGGGATGTTTTGGTGGAATAGCTTTCTAAATAGTAAATTGTCTGCGCGAAGCTTTCCTTTTCCAAGCTAATCCTCTTCCTCCTCCTATTTTACATGATCATCAATTCCTGATAATATTGATGATGGGAAATGGGATATTTTAATGGCTACGGGTTACACGGGATGAACCCATTTTCCATATGAAGCACGTTCCAAAAATGAAACCAAGTTGGTGGTGGTGCGATATAAATATATTTAAGAAAAGTTGTCCTCATCTATTCTAATTTTGCTATCTTCTCTTCCATCCATCCAAATCATCATCTTCTTCAAGAGCGAGAGAAAGAGTCGTCAACTTTCAAATCAAATCTATATGAATATAGAAAGTTGAAGGAACATGTTTTAAAATAAATGTAATAATAATACATGTATTTGTCTTTTCCTGTTTGCAAAGCTGCATCGGCATCAGTATAGCAGTAGCAATAACATCTAAAGAGCCATTAACATTGTATAGTAAAAAGTAACTAATGTCGTCCTGAGTGAAGAATATTTGAGCTTTGAACCCCTTTTTATCTTCAATATTACGTGTAATAATCATATATCTTTGTCATCTAATTCCAAAAAGTCAGACTGATCTATCTTCCACTTCGTTCTCTCTCTCCAACTTTCCTTTTCTCTTAGGAGATATATATAGGGATGTGAAAAACGCAGAAAGAAAGAAATTTTTCTCTAAGAGGGAGCACCGGCCGTCCGTCTTGTCAGTTTTTTATGTGTATATATTAATATACATCAAATAGATAGGTGTTTACTTATTCTCCATAAAACTCCGCCAGTGAAGCATTTTAAAATATATGCAGCTTTAAATTGGTCTTATTATTATCGGGATTATTACAAGAGCCGTTAGTTGGTATATATATGCTTTTTATGAAAATGCATAAATGAACATTAACGGTCGAGTTAATGTGGATGGAAGTCAAGTGTACTTAAGGTATTTATATATTTATTGGCCGTTGTTGTCATCGTCCTCTTCTTCTTTTAGTGAGTGAACTGAGGTGATGGGAAGATGGTGGTAGAGGCGCTATATTCACTTCATTTCAAACAAGCCATTTTCGCATTTTTCTGTCAGATTTTTCGAATCTGCTTCTTATTATCCTAGTGAAATGTATTATATCCTGTGAGACAGATAAAGTGAGAGGCGGGTGGTATATAGCCACGCTCAACTTATACCCGGTTTTTGTAAGCTTCCCTATAAAAAAGTGGTATAAAAACGGTTTGGAATGACTCTCTCTCTCTCTGCCAGCCTGTGAGCTTTACTGCCTTTCCCTCTCTTTTTCTGCTGCTGACAAAAAAGGAACTTCAGTAAATCAAAAAGAAATGTCCTTTCCATTCGAGCCAAAATGTGAATGTCGTGTGTGCTAGGGATTTATGAGTGTACAAAAATAATAATAATAATATAAATGATGATTATCAATATTACTACTAATCATAATCACAAATCATGGTTATTATTACAAGCTTGACATTAGCTTCTAAAGGACTCCTCCGTTTTCATATCCTCCTTTTTTGAACAGCGTGAGCAAGCATGCCATTTGAATTGAATGAATTCATAAAACCTATAGAGAGAGAATGCTTCTCTCTTCCTTTCACTCCCGCTTCTATTACTTTTCGCTTTTGGTGATGAAGGAAAGGATAATATTTTTTCCGAAAAACTCTGTCCAAATTCATCATTTAAAATATATGGTTTATTACTAACTACTCCCATTATACACGTTGCCAAATGAGAAAATATTTTACATTCAACAACGTCACCACCATCATTTATGATACATTAAGGATTTTTTCTTGTCTTGTTTCATCTTTTTATCATCATCACAGTAGACTGGCTTTGACTTATAGTTAGTGCTCATGTGTGTGAACATATGAAGAAAAAGAAATTAACAAAACGCAATAATAAAATAAAATTTATTTATTAAAAAATTATATTTCTTCTTGTTATTGCCACTTTGGAATTCCTGCATGACGGCCCCACCCGGCCATCCATCAGCAGTCCATCCAGACAAACCCGACTGCACTAAATCAAAAGAAATGAATAGACTTTGTGTAGAGAGAAACATAATGGAAAAGGCACCTTTTTGTTTATACCACAGCTCTTAACTCTTATGATATTAAAAAGGTTTAAAACTAAAATAAAACAGCAAGAAATTTCTTCTATAAAAATACTCATTCTGCAATTTATCCGTCTATTTATGTATCACTTTTTTCTGGCATAAAAAGGAAAACTTCAAATCATACACAAAACACTTGAGCAGTTCTTATTCTTCTAAACTCGTCGTTATGTTGTCGGCTGATATTGCAGTGGCATTGGATTCGCTATGCTGATGTACATTGTAAATATATAGTCGTTTGTTGAAGTTATCACTTATACATATATTCCTCCCACCTGCCGACTATTATTATGGATTACTTACATGCAAACTAAAGTTGATAATAAATTACATGCAAGTAATTTGACACAATATCACGTCTGCCGTCCTCTTCTCGTTTTTCCCCACTCAATTCACAGCACTTACTGCTTTCGTGAAATGAAGTATTGCTATAATAGCTCA
This sequence comes from Lepidocyrtus cf. nigrosetosus NNG-2020, assembly GCA_027744615.1. NCBI lineage: Eukaryota > Metazoa > Arthropoda > Collembola > Entomobryomorpha > Entomobryidae > Lepidocyrtus > Lepidocyrtus cf. nigrosetosus NNG-2020. Next base: position 10,170 of record JAHZNK010000407.1, on the reverse strand, counting down.
TAGCTTCTTTGTCGTTCATTTTTGAAAAAGATCACTATAATATTTCATACAGAGTGACGACTTTATATTGAGTTTAGTTAAATATCATTACGTATAATATTTAGCCAAAATAACATTGATAAAATATTATTGTTTTTTCATTTATGAGCAGTAAAGCAAATATTTCTATTTTGTGTTTTAAATATTAAAAATACTGTAAAGCACAATAATTAAAAGGTAGGATTATTATGATGAGGGGAGAATGGACGTAAATGTTCATTTTGAATCCTTTTTAATTATAAATTCTTTGCTATTCCCTCCTCGTATTTTCCATATTCTTTGTAATAGCAAGGTTGGCCCTCCTTCCGTTTCCAAAGATTAAGACGCATTTAGTATTCAATCACGGTCGGTTACATCATCGTAATTTTGAATAAATGTCATTAGAACTATGGGAGTCAGGCGGTGAAGCGCTGAGTTCCATTCGTCAGAGAACTTTATGTGATATTATGCTGCAATAAAAATACTTTGTTCCTTAGTTTTTAAAAACTCGGCTCAATTTCATCCAAGACTTATTTCCAGTTCTCTCGTCATCATCTTTTTTCTTCGTCTTCGAGAGCAACGTCGACAATTGTAATAATAGTAATAATAATAACAATAATGGAAATATCTTCTCCGACTTTATTCTTTAGTCGAAATAGGGTAGTTAGTAACAGGAGCAATGCTGCTGATCCTTTCTTTTGGTGATCATGATGCTGCGGCTGCCGCTACTCAGCGCTTTGCCTTGCATTTTTGCTTTATGAGACTTTCTACAATATTTTTGGAGAAAAGTGCCTTGAAATGCTTGCTAGTCACATTCAGACGCACACGAGAAGAAGGACTACTTACTAAAAAGGACTAGTGGAGAGAGTAGTTAGACTTCTTTTTTATTTTTACGTATCCATACATTAAGATATAATTTACAGTCGGCCCCCCTCCTCCCTCCTGAGGGAGGTTTGATGGCCATATGCAATGGTTTGGCCTGGTCCTGGCAATATTCATATGTATATACACAGAGGGAAGCAATTGGAAAATATAAAAAAGAGAATAAAACGGTCCAATATAATGCATGTATTTGCTTCTTTCTCTCTTTTGAATGTATTTAAGGGAAGAAGGAAAAGCGGATGGATAGACAAAAAGTAATGCTTCTACTTTTGTGCCATGATGATGACTAGTGAAGTTTACTCCAATATAACTGCCTTTTGCTTGGTATTTTTTGAAGGATATATATAAAAAAGAGCAGGGCCATTTGGGTTGTCAGAAACGGTAAGAATTATATATTTTGGAACGTTGAAGAGAAGAATTATGTGACAGGTTTGATGGCTTTTTCTCCCTCTCTCGTTCTCTCATCTCTTGTACAAGTATAAAAGCAATCCCACCATATACCTAAGAATTTAGTATAAAAACCAACTGCAAGTTTCAAAAACTTTCGAGAAAAGTGCTTCTCCGATATTATTATTACACTCCGAATCTCCACCATGGAAAAAAGTTTACCATCAAAGCTATACTAACAGTCATTATAATCATCCTTCTCTCTCTTTAGTCAGTTAACCAAACGATATCAATGTTAACAGGAACATTGCTTATACAATTAGTGATTCCAGTTAACTAATACGCATAAACATCATTTCATCATGAAATTTAAAATTTAATACTTAGTTTAAATACACTTTATTGTTTAAAAATCATATGCGTACATTGTTTGATAATATTCAGAATCAAAAAGATCCCATCAATAAACCCGACTATTACATTATTTTACCCTATAAATTCCGCATTTTATCAACTTTTTAAGCCATATTTATATTATCAATAAATACATTTAGAGAGTGTATGCCGCTCATTCATCCTCCTGACTAGGTAGATAAAGCAATGGCAATAATCATGTCATGCCAAAAAGCAAAGCTCAGTATATTTTACCTTCCTACTTTTTATCTTTAGAAAAAAGACGTGTAAAAAGGAACCCTTTCCAATAAATATTATTCGTTTCGGATTGTTCTCGACTTTACTTGTTTTCTTTTATCCCAGAATAGGTATTATATCGATAGAAAGAGGGGATGACGACAACAACGAGCCAAGTCTAGTGAATGGAATACTCGTGTATAAAATATTTTTATATTGAGTAAGAAAGATGTGTTAAACTATAAGGCAAAAATGATATGATGAAAGCACGTATAGGAATGTATATTCCATTCCATCAGCCACAAATCACCAGTCAGTCACTTCGTCAAAGTAAGAAGGCGAAGGAGATATGGATTGACGAGTGGAAGAAAAGTGAATGAGAGAAATAAAAGAATAAAATTCAGTGAGGGAAGAGAAGGCGAAGAAGATGAGTGAGAAGTGATCGGTAGTGAAGATGTGATGTGATGCGATCCGATGCTGGAGGCTTCGACGCTTGCTCTATGCTGTTATTGTCATTGTCACTTTGAGTTGACTTCACTTGTCGATGATGTTTGAGATGTTGCTGTTGTTGCAGTTGAGCATGATGAGAGAAGGAAAAGTACAGTAGTAGTATATGGTGGTGATAATAATAATGATGAGGATGATACGGTGGAGGTGGACTGAACCATCCACACACGCACAAAATAGTATGATGGTGAAAGAAAACAGTGGCACCGTAAAAAATCGTTGTTTGGAGGAAAGACGAATTGTGCTATATCCTTCAGCTCAAAATACTTCACTCCCTCACTCACTCAGCAAAATCGGGCATGTCATCGTGATTAAGAATGAAAAGCGGGAATGAATCAAGAAATTTGAGAATTTGAGAAAATTGTAAGTAGTAAGTAGCTGCAAAAGAAGTACACCCTCTCCTAATAATAACAATGCGCTTTTTACGATTACCTGAAAAGATATTAATAGATTTTTGTAAAGGAATAAAAATAATATAAAAGCTTTTCAATAATTTGACGATCCAGCAACAAGAATAAAAGGGATGAAATGTCGAAGAGACAGAAAAAGAAAAGAGAGGAATCATGGCGTGATGATGGTGTTGCATGGAATGACATAGAATGAGTGACCGTCACTTCCCCTTTTCTTGAAGTCTCANTAAAAGGAATGAAATGTCGAAGAGACAGAAAAAGAAAAGAGAGGAATCATGGCGTGATGATGGTGTTGCATGGAATGACATAGAATGAGTGACCGTCACTTCCCCTTTTCTTGAAGTCTCATTGTCATATCTCTGTCTTTCCTCTCTGGTACCCTACTATTGCTGGAGGCGCAGTCACTGGTACAAAGTTATCCTGAAATGGAATGAAGATAAAAAGAAGGATTGAAAGAAGGGAAATTAGGGCTTGGCTATATCTATTTGTCTTTTACGTAGAAAATCGAGTTGTTTTTTGTCTCTTTTTGTCACTCATCCTTCCATTACATTGCATTTAGGTAGTAAAACATAAATATTTTCAGCTATTAGGATTTTTTGTGAGGGAAGCTATGATCCGATCTGATATAATTCGAGGACAATTCGTTTCATCTTCTTGCGTGTACCTATATGTATACATATAGCGGGAATCTGGTATCTGAATCATCAAAAGAACAATTCCTTTTTCCCAATTTGCAGCTGAACTTTATAAGCGACATGTCAGAAGTGACTGATATTATTTAAATGTGTCGTTATTATGAAGACGAGACGGTTGTGAAGGTGGTGGTCTTCAGTGATGATAGCGGTTATTCGTAAGCAGTAAGACTGACATTATGATGATACAATTTAGTCATTTTTATATCAGCATTTTGCTTCAGAGAGGAAAAGGGAATGGAATCAAGTGACAAGTAAACACAAGTTGCTTCTTTTTACCCTTCTTTTCATCCTTTCTTTCTCGCTGGAAAAGAAGTGTTTTATTATTATGCATTGTTGAATATTAGCATAACAAGTTGAAGCCAAGAAAGATAGAGAGTGAGTGAGCTCATCCAATCCATCCTCTATGAGTAGTCACATATAAAGCCAAGGAGGAGTACTTTTTAAGTTGAAAGAAAAGTTGAATGGATTTTTCCACTTTGCTATTAGAAACACCATCACTATCCTCCCCGCCAACTTCATCTCATTTTCTTGTCCTGCACTTTACTGTTTGCCCTTACAATAATTCACTCAAAAAGTGAGTGAAGTCTGGATAAAATATGGTGCATTTTTTACCACTGACTTGTTCTCCGTCTCATCTCGTTGTTCCTTTCTTTTCTCTCCGTTCTCATATACATAAACAGAGATACATTCTCATTGCACTCCGCCACCACCACCACACCATGTCAGTCAACTTTTTAGTCCAGCAGAACCAAGAAGCCATAATGCCTTTCGAGTATGGCTCATGTAGGTGTGCGGTTTTTTTTTCTTTGGAAAACTCTTCGTTTTCAGCTGAAAAGAAACTAATCAGTATACCACAGTTTTTGTTTATGCAAAAGATGAGCAAAAGTTGAGTCAAGTATTTTAAAGAGAACTGAAAGGAAACAAGTGAAACAGCCATCACATCATGTCAAGTCACTTTTTCCGTTTTTCCTCCTCTTTTGTTTGGGCTTGAATGTAGTTGAGGTAAATATGTATCACTTTTGGAGAGAGGTTGAAAGTAAGAGAGTTGGAAAGGAGAGAGAGAGAAAGAAGGAGACAGGAAAAAGACGAAATAAATCAGTCCGACCAAAAAGCGATGCTCTTGTTTTGTGCTCTATGCATAAAATATTTTTAAACTCGTTTCGTCTATTTTCCACTGTTCGTTTTATCTTAAAAAAAATTATCAGTTTTTTGGAGTGACTGATGGAGTTGGAGTGAGGGATAGATGAAGAACATGATCCAATACATAGAACAGCAGCGACTTTATATAAATGAATCGTTCTTGTTGTCCTTGTGGTAAAAGAATTTGTAGTACGAAAGCGATTTTTTTGTGACAGCTGGTTGCAATAACACATCATCTTCATCATCAAGAGACATGTGTGATGAGGAGGATGAACAAAACTTGAGCTATATATTTTAAAGATATGTGAGTTTATGTCAACTTTTGAAAAAACTTTTATTATTAGTCCCCATCCATCCATCCATTTGCACAACCATCGATCTATTGCCATGCTCACATTTTAGGCCAATCTTTTCTAGCAGCGGAGGATGTTACATGACTATAAAAATAATCAGTTTTAAGAACTTTTTTTCATCTTTTCAAAGAAATGAGTGTGAGAGATAAAATGAGAAAATTAGAAATAAGAGAGTTATTTATGCATACTTATTAGACGGATCGATGGAAGGATCTTTTCAGAAGAAAATAAAATGGGATGAATTGTTGTCCCGCATTAAATCATGGAAGGGGAGGAGGTGGCAACCAACAATAACTGCTGCTATTCTTTTATACCACCACCACCACTTCTTCGTACTTTTTAAACCTTTTTCAGTCAAAGTACTTATAAGTTTGGAAAGAGAGAGAACAGAGAGGGAGACATGACAGGACAGAGATATTTATGACGGATTTTGAATTTTTCTTCTCCGTCAAGAAAGTCAGGATTGGAAAAATTATTACGACACAGCTTACTGCTCCCATATGCCATGCCTTCACGCATTTTTCAGATTGGATTCAGAGAATGAAAATGAAGATGATATACAGTGGCTCCGTGAGACTTGTTCGTGGTTGAGTGAGCGACCAGAATCCGATATTAATTAGTATATATACCTGTGTATATAAAATTGTATAAAAACTTCCTCGCACACCAAAGCCATTGATGAATGGTCAGTCAATATCGAAACAATATTTTATGATGGTTTTGGTGGTTTCGTTCCATTTCACATTACCATGCCTTTTTTACTCCCTTTCTTTCAAAGAAATATTGTCGAGTTCTTTTACTCACGTAAAGTAAAGTACATCATATCGTCATCGTATAATATGTATCCTCCTTCTTCCCTCATCAAAGCCTCAGCAAATAAATCGAAAACCAGAATAATGGTGATTTGGTTGGTCGCATCAAAAGTCAAGACGGTACGGTCGGTTAGTGATCTTTGTATAAGAATTGCAGATGAAAATACATAAATGAAGGTGTAAATTATTATCACATCTTTTGTGCATTGGACACACAACGCACACACAATACTTACTTGATGATAGTGTAGTTTTATAAAAGGTTCTAATTTCCTCTAGGTAAAGATGAGACACATAAACATGAAGTGAAATCATTTTATAGTTTTATAATTTATTTGCAAACATGACCGTAATCATAAACAACAGACAAAGCGAAACTTTATTATTTACTCTTAACGATTTTCCCCTGTTGATGATCTTCTAAACAACTCCTATCATTCATTAATCATTGATATCATTGTATCATGCATGCCATAATTTCTCAAATACTTTGATTGGTGGCGGACCAGTAACAAATGCGAATTAAAAGCAAGAACATAATTTAATCTATAAAAACAATGATGACTCCTCCTAACTTTATTAAAGTGTATTTCATAAATAATTTGTCAGCAGCGAAAGAAACAGAAAGAAGAAGGTAGAGAAGTAATATAAAGTTTAAAAATCAAGTTTTACTTGATTGACCTACGGTGGTGGTGTGGTCATGGTGGTGGCCGTGGTTGTAACAAGCATATTATAGAGTTTTGTATCTGTTGAATTCATCTTTTCATTTATTCAAATCTATATTAATTAATTATCATATTGGTTGTTTAGTGAGTGTCTACCAAATTTTAATAACAGTAATTTTTAAAATTTCTTTTAAATCATATCTAATCTTTTATGATTTTTACCCATCCAAACAAATTTCAAAAGATCGTTGGTTCCTGTTTCAATAAATGACATAGATGATTAGTTAAATCAAATCGCTGAAAAATATCACTTTTTAGCATTCAATATTGTCGTTGCCTGCAATCGAAGCCGTTTCAAAATTCGATGAAAGAAACAAAGCAATTGTACACCATATAGGTATCGGACATCAAATCATACTTCTTCTAATAAGCAGTTCGAATATAATCAAAATTTGACCTCAAATAACTATAGTTAAAGAAAGGAAATTTTAATATGGTTTAGTTGTAATTTGTAATAATCTTTTCCTAAAAAATAATACATCTGATGCTGATGATGAGAATATTGGGATGGATGTTAGTGTTAGTTGTTATAAAATGAGTAATGCATCCCATAAACTATGGAAAAAGGGGGTGTGTGCAAGCAAACCAAGAAATTTTGTTTATGTGTAGGATTCCTTCTTTAAAATCGTTTGGGAAGATTTCTACAAAACAATAGTACTACTTTGCTATACAATTCTTGCATATTTTTATGCATAATAATGAATAATTATGATATAAAAGATGGTCAGGTGAATTGTACATGGGTATTTTGATATTTCAGGTAGAGCTCATTGTTATTAAATATGATGATGATGATATTTACTGATTGTAAAAGGAGAGCAGCAGCGGCAGAAATTGTAATAAGCAATGTTAAAAGTTGATAAGAAAGATGGTGATGATTGTCGGTCCATGCGCTTTTTCTCATTTTACATTGTTACATTTTAACGTATGACTGTTTTTGCCTTATTTCACTCTTGCACCGTAGGAGTTGGAGGACTTGTACATTTTTACTTTTTTCATTTTTCTTATTTTAAGTAACTAAGAGTCGACAAAATGGGTATATACTTAATATATAACTTTTAAGAGTAAAAGATGATATTACTTGATATTCTGGTTTGGTTTTAGTGGGGGACTAGAACTTGTCTAACATAAATCTCAAAGAGGGATGGCTTGGTGGCTACAAATCTTTCAAAGAAATGCTTTGCCGATTCTACGGCGTGATTCGTGATGCTCATAAATCCTCGAGGTTCCTTCTTATTTTCTTCAACAACAGCCATGCCAGAGAAGTAATAGTGCTTGTACTATCGTGCTTACTTCACTCTTCTACTTTTTCTCGTAATAACGAAGAAGTTTTTAATATAAGTACATTGCATTATTATTATATCTGCACTTTGTTATAAAAAACGGAGGAATTTTTTTCTCTCTAGTAGTCAGTTAAACCAAAAGCAATACATTTTTACTTATGGCATGCATTGCATCAGTCTCTTCTTTTGCTTTCCTCCTTCTTTTACTTTTCTTCCTCCTTATTATTTCGGTGATGTGTGTGTGCTTGTGTATAGGTGGCTGACGAGAACGAAGACGACGACTTTCCTTCAACTCTAAATCAACCTAAAAAAGTAGCAAGAAAAAATTGTAGATTACACACGAAGTGGAAAAAATAGTTTTCTCAATTTTCTATAGGGCATCTACTACAACTCTTGTGCTCAATTCAGTTTCCTTTCCTTTCATACAATTTACTTTTACACTTTCCTCCTTTTTTGTTTAATTCGCGCCATTCATTCTTCAAAGCCTGTCGTCTGTCCATCTGCCTGTCTTCAGAACAGCAAGCGAGAAAGTGGGGGAAAGGAAGAGGGAGAAGAAAGCTCTTCTACTAAAATACAGCTTGGCTTGACTTACAACTAACTTTGCTTTTGCCAAGATCATAGCAAAGCTGTAACTCGCTCCGTTGCTCCACTCTTCTTCTGCCATTCCGCAGAAAGCAGTTTGTACTTACAAACAACCTACAACGGTGGTCTCTTACCAGCAAGCCAGTCAGTCAGCATATCGCAGTAAGATTATCATCAACTGAGAGTCACTTCTTAAAAAGTCGAAGAAATACTGCAAAGTGTGAGCTGAATGTGATTCATTCTTTAGAGATGTTGCGTCACATAAGGCAACTCAAGTGGGAATATTATACTGAATTAGATTATTAAAGAAAGTGAGCCGAAGAAAGGCGGTGAGGTGGTCTTTCCGATTTTACTGTTGATTTTACATTTCAACGCTCCTTTTACCTATGCTTGCTTATGCGGCATCCTTACAAGGAAATTGTAATTGTTTACGAAATTAATTATTACTTTAAAGTATAGAACAAAAGCTTGATCATCAAATGCCATTGAAATCTCATGGATTGTTTGTAGATAACAATATGTCGATAGTACATGCAATTAATTTTCTATTTTTGTGTAATTTTTAATACGGTTTAGCACAATCTTGCGAGAATATAACCTCTTTTCTTTCTTATCTAGTCCTCGTATGCATTTACTAGGTATGGTAAAACATATATGACTACACCGAGAATTTTTTCGATGACTTACGACCGCACGATCAACATGACACCACGATCAAATGAAGACTGTCTGACATTTTTTGCTCACTATTAACTCATTCACACAGAGAGTTGATAATAATAATGACGATGATATGATTGGGGTAAAGACGTAGACCAAAAAAATAAGGTTTGTTTAAGCCATGTGCGGGCAAAAGTAATATTATTGAAGGGATTTCTCATCATCATTCTGATTCGATTTCTACGTTGCCAATAAGAGAGCATAACATGTTTGATTTGAAACATTTGAAAGGGAGGCTGTACGTCATAAACTAACTTTTCTTTCATTTAAAAAATGTGAAAAAAATATTTCTTAAAAAAATATGTTCAAGTTTGGATAATTTAGTTCAACTTCAATCAGTGAAATGGGTATGAGAAAAAATTCGATCGTATCTTTCACCTGTCCATCTGATTTTCGTGTGATGTTGGTGGCGGTTCATGCTGTTCATATTAGTTTAAGAACATGTATCAGTAAATCGATACGTGTTTTCTTTCATTTTTGCTATTGGGCTAGGTAGGCCCGGCTTACAAACATCCGAAAGATTTTCCCTTGTGATTGAAATGAGATGAAAATGATGTTGATATGTTGACTGTAGTGGCGGCGGTGATGATGATCAAGCTTACAATTATCAGACACACAGGTGTATTTCTGCTTCAGAATTAGACACTAATAAATTATCTATTTTCTATTTAAATTCATTATATTCTTTGAGCAAATTCAGTCATGGTACCGAGTAAGGGAAAGCCACGAAGCCAATCTTTTGACGATTGCGGCTATATGACAATACAATGAAATTGCTTCAACAAAGATGATGATGATGACGAGAAATATACCATACTGGACTTTTGGTCAAAAATCATCATGATGACGATGGGAAGAAGGTGGGAAGAAGAGTCAGTGCTTTCATTCAACAAGAAGAATTTATTACATTTTCATGGCTCATTTCATATTTCATATTCATATGTATTTTTTTCTTAAAAACAGTCAAACATTCAACATTGTAACCATCCTCATCACCATTATTGTTATTATTATGATGATGATCGC
>JAHZNK010000406.1:0-15125 GCA_027744615.1 Lepidocyrtus cf. nigrosetosus NNG-2020 | reverse complement strand
AAAACCAACTGCTCTCCTATTACATTATAATGGGACAATTTATGAGCCATGACATGTTATGCTTACGTGGAATAATAGTTTATTATGTTAATGCAAATCAATCTCGTCAAGGAAGTTTCAAATATCCCCACATCCTTTACAATTTTATTCGGGCTTCTCAAAAGTATATATTGATATTTGGTTGAAATGAAGATTGAATTGAGAATTAGGTGTGTATTTTCTATTTTTATTGAGTTGATTTACCCTTCAGACCTGAATTGAAAATTCAATCCATTTGGGAATTGAGTCCATTCTTCCCTTTTCTTATTTTTCTTTCACTCCATTTTTTGGGGATGAATCAAGTGGATTTAGAAATAAGCTTAGTCAGAAATATTGTTCTTTCTTACAAAAGACTTTTTGCACAGATTTTGACTTGATCTCTCATCCTATTTTTAAAAATGAAATTCTACTCACAATCAGGTCTTTTGGTCAGTTGTATCCTTCTCTTTACAATTTTTTGGCTAACAAAGTCATCATATCACCATCAAGAAATCCACCACTAAAAACTAACAAAAGAATAAATTTTAAGAGGATGAGTGAGTGAGAATGAAGCTTTCACATTCTTTTTCCTATCCACCAAGAGATTTCTCTAAATTGATCTTTGATCCCTTTTCGAATTACTTCATTTTCCACATTGCCTTTCCGTATACTCTCCAAAAGAATTGAATGGAAAGAGGAAACGAAAAAATCTTATTTTCTACCTGAGATTGTCTACTTCTAATAAACATTTATTAAATTATCACTTTTTGTAGTATCATATGTTAGGACGTTTTTGGACGTTCTTATAAGAGTTGAAAACTCAATCTGTATCACTCAAACAAGCAAAAAATTGTTTCTTTTGTGCCAACGCAGGTAACTGTAATGAGAGAACAAGAGATGAGCCATTATTGGATTTCTTTCTTTTAAACAGAGAAAAGTGACAGGACCATAAGGGGAAAAAAGGGAAATGGAACGTTTCTATTCTGTCTTCATTCTTTTTACATCGTTCCTCCTTATTATTTAATTTGTAAATTGTCAGAGAAAATTACTTTTTTAAGGAGTGTGGGGGAAAAAGAGGAAAGAAAGTGGTTAAGATAGAGAAAAGAAGGTTGCTATTATTCTACTACAACGACCTTTCTTTCCTTTTGCTATGCCTGCCGCTCCCTCCTCCTCCTCTTCTTTTTTAGCTTTCACTCACGTCATGTCATATTCATGTCATGTCAAAACTTTCTTTTACCCTTCTTCTTTTTCTACCTTTCCCTTTTCACCTCCTTTTCTGTAGTACTTATGTCTTTAGCGTAATTCTTGTTAACAAAGTTAAAGAGGAAAAATTAGATCAAATTTTACCTTCTTCACAATTTGGTTTTTGAACACTATCAAAAAGGCTTATGAATGTAGAAAACATCAAGTCAGCCCCTTTTTCTAGAATATAATTTTGGCAAAAGATGTTTTAGCCTTTGCCCTTTTCTACCTTTCATTTCATCATTCAGATAGTTTTTTTTTCAAAGAACAGGAAAGGGATTTAATTGAAAATGTTTATAACCAGTGGGAAAGGTTTCCTTGTAGAATCACGATATAAGAAAAATTATAAACTGAATGGCAAACCCTACATGAATGTATTAAGCACATTATGTAGCTTTCCTTCCATCTTTTTAGAGAACGACGAATTTTTTCGTTCATTTCTATTGCTCGTGCTTCATCCGCTGCAGGCAAAACTTTTTCGAGAAATTTTGCTTGACTTGGCTAGCTCCATTTTCCTCCAACTAGTACTACCTAGCTTGGCATTATTCGCTTAATGTTTTATTAAATACGCATACTTCATATCCTCCTTTCCTTCCTTCCTTCCTCCCGCATAATATCATTCGTATCCATCCAGAAGAAAAGGGTTGCCGCTGATGTTGCTTCTGCTGCTCATGATAATAATAATGAAACCGAAAGTAAAAGTCTTCAACTTTATTTTTTCTGCATCATGACACAACCTTACCCTCTTCACTTAAAAACTACTCTTTTTTACAGAAAGTATTTTTGTTCCGTTATGTATGATGACGGGGAAAGTATATCGTTCCGCTGTTAGGAAAAACTCTTCACCGCTTTAATTTTAAAAAGGCTTGATGGGATGTAGATGTGATATAAAGTATGTAAGGTGAATTTTTGCTTTTTTTTAAAAAATGAAGATGGAAACAGCTGAACTCACATTAAAATGGGGTAAGAGAAGAAGAGGAGAAAGGAAGGATGATATAATGACGAGATGGATGATGATGGGAAAGGCAATGAACCCTTTTTATTTACCGTATGGGTAGGTATTGTATGGGTGGGTGGATAAGGAATGACGATCCCATGTTCTCTTCACATCACATTCATTCCATTTTCTCCATTATTTCTTCAGCCATGAAGATGCAAAAGCCAGAAAGCGCAAAAAATAAAAAAATCTTGCCATTTCTTAAACTTATTCGACTGTTTCTCAGCGTAAAAACAGAAAAGTAATTGGAGAGAGAGACGAAAACACATCAAAAACCTATTTTATTATACTTTTTGTCTTTTTCCAGCACCATTTTTCCCATTTCATATTTTATTTTTAGTCAGCGAGAGAAAATAAAGAAATTTTCTTGTGGAAAACAGGCAGTTTCAATTTTTATTTTTGATTTACTGAGGCGATATCATTCTCATTATTATTTTTGAGATAGAGAAAAAGCGAAATATATTTTTATATAAATCGGCATTCAAAGAAATGAAATGACTCCACATTTCCTCTTACACCACCTCACTCAAAATGAAGGTGGCATTAGACGCCATGACTTTACACTGTATCCTGTGTTGTTATTCCTCCTTGCTTTACTTCATACAATAGATAAAGAGAGAAAACAAAAGTAAATTTACCTCTTTGCAAGCAATATCTTCCTTTTTCCTCGTTTGGCACAAAATCCTTGAATAACTACATGTAGATATGTATTTTTTTGGCAAAAAATGAAAAGCCTGAGTTTTCTTTTCCCTTTCCTTTAGTTGAAAAGGAATTCTATAATGACGGTGACGATGATGAGAATGATGATAAAGACGAAGTAAGTGGGAGAGAATATAACTATTGGAGGTCGTTTTTGAATTTGTTGCAGGTTATAAGTATAATGCATTTTTTGTAAGTTTTTTTTTGGTTCTGCGGAAAAACGGAAATGTAAAGATGAAGAAACTTGTTTTTAGCTGATTGGATGGAAGAGTTAGTTTTCCCTGTTTGTTTTTCAGTTGGAAACATTCTTCATAAGGGAAAGAGAGAATTGATTAAGATATTGATAAATGATAATGATTTGAAAGAACGCAAATGAATTAAAGGTGGTTTTCACTTGTAAAGGGAAACCACACAATCTTTTCTTTGAAGAATGATTTTTTTTGAAATTTTGAACTAAACGTTTTGTTGACTCGTCATGTAAAACTGATCGTTGATATAAAAAATCCACAAAAGTTAAAAGTCAGTAGTAAAGAACATTATTTTTGAACAAATATGTTTTCTCGCAAGAGCTATTTTCCTCTTTTTTATTCTCCTCATCATTGTGAAAATACACGACGTGAGAGCCTTTTTCCTCCTCTTTCCAACCCACTTGATAATATCAAAATGATGGTGATGATGAGGACGAGGAAAAAGATGATGATGCTTTCTACTCTTTTGCCTCTTCTTGCTCTTGTAGATAATAATGATGATTCCCACTTTTCGAACCACTTTTCCCTCACGATTTTCAGTGCAGTTGAGTGAAAACATTGGAGGACGTGTCTACAAGCTGCAGAGCACCACACAAATACTATACTTATCGTCAGTCAATATCATTCTTCTACAGTAATTCGGTGAATCCTATTGCCACCACCAAAGCTATCTTTTTGAAGGATATTTTTTTCTTTTGCTTACATTCCATTTCCATATAACGATCCTTTCTCTCTCTTTCTCTGTGTGAAGTGAACTATTACTAAATCGTAAGCCGCCGCCGATGATGCGATGATGAGATCCAGAAAGCTGTGGGAGAGCAGATCCCGTATGAATCCTGTCGATGTGGTTGTGTATACAAAAAGATGATGGGATGCTGCTGATCCTTCATCCTTTCTTCTCATGTTTTACCCACGACACTTTGCTGCACTTCAATTTACAATTTTTTCCTTTTAAAAAAGAGAAAAGAGAGGGGAGATCTTGATAAATATATGTGAAGATTGCTCTTCACCTAATTTCAAGAAGTGAAAGAAGAGAGAGGATGAAGATGAAGGTAACGATATGGTGGTGAAGATAATGAGCTAAAAAAGGTGGATTTTTGAGGTGAATTGGTGGTTGACATTTCGCATGTCCTCTTATCAATCCTGTCAAGTCAACATCGTTATCAAAATAAATAAAATGAGGTTTTCGGGTTTGCATCAACATCATCAGGCCCACCAACCGTCTACACATGCTTTCCTCAGTGTTTGAAGTGTGTAAATAAAAAGAGAACACGGGATGACATGAGACGACTTCATCCTCATCGTCACTATCCCCGCACCTCCTTTAAAGCAAAGTTTCCTAATCTGATCTTCTCATCTAATCTTTTTGATTTTCGGAGCGAAGGTAAAGAAGTGGATAAAAGCGGAAGTTGAAAAGGAGCAGTTATATACCTACATGTAGGTTTAATTTATATGAGCTGTGTAACAGCAGCACAAACAGCTTCTTTGAAGATTAGATTTTAGTATAAACGTGTCTACGCCTCACCAGAGAAAGAGAAAGGGTCTAACGAGCAATAGAATAGCGATAGATCCCTTTTCACCTTTTGCCATTCCCACTTTATAATTTTATCCAATTATTTACTTAAAATCTGCTCAATCGTTGTCTCGGTCGCCTCTTTCTCTCGTCTCTTTGATAGTGTTAGATGAAATGAAAACTTCAATGCGTTATTGCTTCTGGCTGTATCAACTCTATGTTTTGGGGTAATTGTTGAAAATTTGCTGTGCTTTTATAACCATTCCTTCTTTTTTGGCAGTCGCCGTCTTTTTAATGAGCCTGAAATTAGCTAATTTTCCTTTGTTTATTATCATGCAAATTAAGGACCTCTCTTTTGTGAAAGGGGTGTATGCATTTCTCTTTATATCCTTTCTCTTTTCTGTCGCATTTTGTTGAATGAAAAGTAAACGTGCATATTATACGGATGTTGTTGAAGCAATGCCATAACTGGGTTGGCACGTTTTTCCAAGCTAATTCCGTAATTAAATTTTTGGACGGAGAAAATATATATTCCGTTTTATGGGAATGAAAAGGCTTCTAATATCCGTTCATTATCCACTTTACTATCATCATCATAATCATTTAAAATGTACAGCTTTTTTGCTGAAAATGTAAATGAATGAAGAAAGCTCATCTCACAACGAACAATTACGTAACTAGTCATTAAATGACGGTGTTAAATGAGTTTTCCCTTTTCATTCCAAATATCATAGTGAATGTAAGATGCTAATTATCTGATTAATATGCATATATGTGAATTACAGTAAAAATAGTCTGCAACAATTTCACAACTAAATTTAAAACATGTTATTTTCTGCGCAAGATACAAATTCAATTCCACCCATCCAGAATGCGGTTTTCTTCAATAGATTTGCAAGGTGGGAGAAAGGAATAGTTCCCACAAATTACTAATGACTAAACTTGATTAATGATTAATGCAATAGAGAAGTATCACTTGATTTGCATTTTATGCAACAACGCTGTGTTTTATTGGCAGCATTTCCATTACCGGTCAATTTATATTTCAAATGCTTTTCAATAATGAGTTTCCCTTCTAACTAAATTCGCGGTTTGCAATTTCCTTTTAAATGTGCAGAATTTAAGTACTTTTGGGAGAAACAAACTATGGCCTGTAGGATTTAAAATTAAAATTGAGCCATTTAAGCAATTGAGTGAGTTGGCAGTTGAACACTTTACGTTGTAAATGCATTTTACCGTGCATTTTAAGACTGTTATCATCAGACCTCTTCTTCAA
The DNA here is from genome assembly GCA_027744615.1 of Lepidocyrtus cf. nigrosetosus NNG-2020. Lineage (NCBI taxonomy): Eukaryota > Metazoa > Arthropoda > Collembola > Entomobryomorpha > Entomobryidae > Lepidocyrtus > Lepidocyrtus cf. nigrosetosus NNG-2020. The sequence goes on along the minus strand of JAHZNK010000406.1, from coordinate 9,132 downwards.
CAAAAAAATCAATTTTTTGGCTTGGTTCACCATTCTTTTTCAGTCATGTTTTGACCTGAGGGCATATACATGATACAGGAAATGAAGCAAAAGTATTACAATATAGACTTACGAGAACTTTCCATTTCACTTAACTTTATCCCCATTTTTCCCTTCCAGGAATGATATGATGACTTCATCCATTTCCATTTAATTTAATGTCTGTCTCAACAAATGAATATCTCATGAAAAAGAAGAAAAAAGAAATTCTGGTGAATAGAATGCTGAACCGGATCCAATTCGAAGCCATCCCCCAGATCATTTCTCATTGTTAAGCAATGAGCCCATCTCGTCAGCTCAGTTATTGCTACAAAAAAAATGTAAAAAGTTGAACTCTCTATGCTGGAGTAAAACTGTTGAAATATGTGAAGATGTGTTCATATATAGTGCAGCTAAAATGCGAATGCAATCCATTTTTCTTTCGTTCACTTCCTCACTGCAACAAAGGGCTTTCTCTCTTCCCTTCACCCTTTCTTTTCACAGCTCAAGCTAATTCATCCAACATAACAAGAGCAACTCAATATTTCTCGTAACAAGCAAGTATCAATATAAATAGTAGAGAAGCAACTCTGTTGAAACTCTGAGAAAAAAGGAGTCAAATTGACAGGCACATCCATTGAGCCAACATGACGTGCTCATTCACTTGTAAATACTATTCAGGTCAAAAATATTCCCTTTTCGCCGGAGCAGCAAACAACACAGCTGTATTTTCTCCCTCTCGCTCTATTATTTTTTGTTAGTGAAGGTGAAAGAATTGCTGTGTTGTTGTGGAAAGGGAGAAAGTAGAGGGATATAGACGAAAGGAAATGGTGAAAGCACATCATCATCATTGCTCCTTTCACATCATATGAAAATCCCAACTGGAATTGGATATTGACGCTAACTTAACTGACTGTCTAATGATAATAATATTGATGAGGATGATGACTTTGTTCTGTTCTTTACTAGTTCTCTCTGTTACCTCTATATTTTCACTTCATTTCAACTCCTGTGAATAAAGAGACCATGAAACTGGCATGGTGTGAAAGGGTGGAGAGGAAGATGAATGAATAAAGAGGGGTTTTCAGCTTTTTTTCGTGTCAGTCATAAAAATGTATAAAATCATGATTTTTTGCACAAATGATTGCTATAATGTTATATGACGTGCAGTGTGTTGCACAAGAATAAAAATAGTATAAGTAAGTGGCAGTATATTCAATAAAGTTTACTCATGCTTGCTTGTCAGTAAATTAATATGCTAATAATGATATGGGGAATGGAAAGAAGAAATTCATTCACTCCTCGTCAGATTATATGCATAGCAAAAAAGCTCGTGCCATTGAATATTTTTCTTCCAACTTATTAGACTGTCATGTCCTAGCATTTCATCATCAGCAATAATACTTCTATTCTTGCATACTGTATTTCATGTCATAAATGAGCTGTCATGTCATCATCATCATCATGACATGCCAAACTAAGCCCTTCTCTCTTGTCACATTTCTCTTGTCATAATATATTTCCGTTTTATTAGGTGGATATTATTATTTGTTCGGGAAATACTTTAAGTTTGATAGCAAATCAGCTATTGTGTAGTAGATATAGGTTTTTAGAGACTAGGATGACTAAAGTTGTTGTGGGTCGTCTATTCAAACAAGGATTGTTCTTGTCTTTTGGTTTATTATGTAAAAAATAACTTTGGTGAAAAATGATCAAGAATTGTTATTCTAGTTTTACAAAGTTTGCTCAAATTTAATGATGATGGATTGAGTAATAAATGAGATAAATCGCAAATATCAGGTAGAGCTCTTGAGTCAATTTATTTTCATTCACTACTACTACGCCAAAATGCTATTTTCCAATTGGGATTTATTTGACAGGTTTTGTGGATAAAATTCATCTTTTTTACCTGTTGGATAATATTCATTTCTAGCAACTTCATAAATGTTTAAATTTTCTACAATTTTATTAATAATACTGTGTTATTCTTGTAAAATAATTAAAAATGAACACTTTATCTTCAAAACAAGTTCACCACACAATAGATTATTTAAATCACAATTTTTTTTAGTTTTGACGTGCTGTGAGTGGCTGTCAAGCTCTGTCGTCACATCCAAAAAGTTGATCTCATGTCCATGTACTAAAATGCGTGAATAGAATTAAAAAACAAAGAAATAAACAAGCAAAGCACTTAACTAAAAGTTTTTTTGTTTTTTAATAAATAAAAGTTTTTGTAAATAGTACTCCACAAGGGGCAATATAGTATTTACAGTATATTTTTAAATTAGAAATGCTCAAGTTTTGTTGATGTCTTTAAAAAAAGTTTTGTTTAAAATTTGGTTTTTATTCGAAACGAAAAGTTTTTTTGTTGGAAGAGTACACAAAGTACATCAAGAACGTCAAAACGAGTTGGAAAAAATAAGGCTTAATTTTTCATTCACAACGAGCATGAATGATTGAAAAGTGGATCATTTGGGATTCCCCTTCTTACAAGTAAAATTAATAAGCAACATGGGACTTTCTTTTCTTTTTCTTTCATTTCCCCTTTCAGAAAAAAACAAACTCTGATCTGCTTAATAACAAGTTCAATCTATATACTTGCATATACATTTTTTCTTTCATTCACAAACTTTTTCTTTCGTTTCTTTTTCAAACCATTTTCAACTTTTTCCTTAAAAATATTATGAAACGTTTCACCAACTAAAGAGAAAGAATGAAAAAGTAAATTTGAAGAAGTTATACAAAATGCATGAGCCTTGTCTCACCTTTCTCCTCTTTTTGCCTACTGCTTCTACCTGTCTACCTCTCGCCTTCCACTCGAGATAACTTAAGAGGGAAGAAACTTTGTTAAAAGTAGTGTGTGTATGTTGACATGTAACTAGTTTGTACGTTGGTATTCGCAGTGGTGGTGGTGGAACATAAAAAGTTTCTCCAGCTACTTAGCATCTTCATCACAAACGAACCAACCCCAGTATTCACCTCTTGTCAACTCTCTCGCCTTCCACTCGAGATAACTTAAGAGAGAAGAAACTTTGTTAAAAGTAGTGTGTGTATGTTGACATGTAACTAGTTTGTACGTTGGTGTTCGCAGTGGTGGTGGTGGAACATAAAAAGTTTTCCCAGCTACTTAGCATCTTCATCACAAACGAACCAACCCCAGTATTCACCTCTTGTCAACTTTAAAATCTTTTTTAAAAAAAGTCCTGCTGTAAAAAGTAAAGGAAAATAAGTTGAGATTAGCAGTTACAAGTTAGCCAATGTTTGTTTGAAGAGAACGTGTTGCATTTTTTTAACAATCGAGATTTATTTAAACAATTTACTTTCATTAAGAATTAAAAAACTTACACTAAAAATCTTATATGCATTAAAATAAAGTACTAGATACCAAAAAGTTATGGGGTAAATTAATAAAATACTGATTGTGTAAAAGGATCTGCATATAGGATGTTCCATTAGTTCCATTTCAACTCTTGATAAAAAGAAAAAAGCATTTATAATTCTGTATCTGTGGCTATCTAAAAAGCATTCTGGGAAGAAGACGCGTTATGAAATATTCCGATGTCAGAAGGGTAGTACTATATTCTCCGTTCATTTTAAAAAATATGAATATGCTTCCGCCCTTGGTTCCCACAATAATGGCAGGATGTTTACTTTTCTCTCTCCCAAGCAAAATGTTTTACTGCTTTGACTGGCCACAAAAACGAGAGCATGAGAATGAGTGAAAGAGAAAATGGATGTAAAGAAAAGAGGAAAAATTGAATGGAGAAAAAAACTCTTGGCAAGTTTTCACCTCGAGTCAAAAATCTCATTGTACGGTTATACTATTCTGGCGGAAGACGAAGAGGAGGAGGAGAGGAAATGGTGGAATAACGGTTTGTAATAATAATGAGTGCTGAAAAAAATACGGGGATGATGAAAATTGCTTCTACGCATTTCATTTTGCTTTCCTAGTCACTACTTGTTATACATTGATAGCAAAAAACAAGATACATATTGAGGCTCTTGTTACTCCTTTGAAGTATATGTATTTGATCAAGTAAGAGTTCTTAGGAATCTACTATATATTTAGTATTAATTAGAAAATAATTCTAGTTGTTTGCCAATATTTCCCTTCACCTCGTGAAACATTAATAAATTTGGGCAGTTGTAGGACACTCATTCTTGATAACAAAGTTAAAGTCGTTGTTTTCATTCCTTGTCTATGTGTTTCAAGGAATCGGAAAGACATAATTGTGTAAAATGTATGTATTGTAGTAGTAAATAGACAGCAAGTAATCACACTTGTTCCCTTTACCCAATACCGGACCATGCAAGGGAACGAAGATGATAAAAGCTTGGGCAAAAGAGAAAAAGCTGTGTCATGTTTTCCTGTCATCGTACACTAAAAACCTAGTATATATAAAAATAGACGCAGTCACTTCGATTTTTTGGCAGGGCTTTCCCTTTCACTTTCCTAAGAAAGTAGAAAAATGTGAAAAGTAAATGGAAAAATTGGTTGGGTTGTCACTGCTGCTGCGCTTGATGGTGTGCAGTGTATGGAAGGACATTTTGTTAAAAGAAAGTTTATTTTGGTAAAAAAAAATCTGGAATTTTTCCTTTTCCCCAACTTCCTTTCCTTTTTTGGAGAAAATAATAAGTGAAAAAAGTTGAGAATGTGGATGGTATTTTTTGTAAACTGCTACATATGTTTCGGCTTTTTCTATATCTTTTCTGTTCCCAATTGAGACTAAGACTGGGGAGAAAAGCTGGAGAAAAGTAATTTTAAATTTAGTAAAAAAATTAATTTTGACAAGCAATCCCTTTCAATTTTTTACCTTGAAAGTTCCAAAGTTAAAGTTCAAATTTTGTGTATTCTCAGAGAAGTTTGTCAACTGAGGAATAAAACTTTTACAAGTTGGCCATATTTTAATAGAAAACTTTTTGTCTGCTTTCTTAATTTAAAATAAATGATTGCTTTTTCCTTTTCCCACATATTATGTCATATGTCACTATAAGAAAATGTATACAAATTATTAAAAATTGAGCTACTTTATAAATTTCATTTTGAATCACAGTTTTAAGAGTTGTGGTCAGTTAAAGTATGTAAAATTGTATAAAGTAGCTCATATATAGCTTTGAATTTAAGTAAAATGTAGTTTTAATACACTCAGTCTCAATATCCCGACGACATTTTGTAATTCTTAGGATGAGAACTGGCAGAGCACGACAGACCATGAATCACCAATGTTTTTTTCTTCGATCTGGCAGTTGTGTTCTGAGCCGACGCCATATGGTCTACTTTTGTCTTGGTCTTCTTCACAATCTTTAAATGAATTTGGCGTTTTTCATAAAAGTGGATCCTTTTCCACTCTCTTTTTTTCCACCACTCTGTCTGAACAATCACTGTAAAAAGATTTTTGATATGGAAGTAAAGCTGAAGTACTGACTGAATGTATGCCTGTGTGCTGTCAAGGATGATGAAATGGTATTCGATAAGACATTCACTAAAAAGTTGGAATATCGTTTTGAACGAGAGATAAATCCTTTTAAAATATAGGAATAAATCGATAAAGCAAATGTTATAACTTTATAAAATTATTAATTGAAAATTTTCATTTATAATTTCAGATCCAGTGGGGCATGCGGTTCGAGAGACTAAATCCTCACGTTAATGTGGCTCCTTAGAAAAGGAAGTACGAAGCNAATGTGGCTCCTTAGAAAAGGAAGTACGAAGCAGCTAGTTTTAGTCAACAAAAAAGTGAACGTGTAATTTGTGAGCCTTGTAACAGTAGCAATAAAAATTTCCAATTGTAATAAACTGGTCTCAAAGACAAAACTTTCGGATTAGCAAAACCATCGGTGGTCATAAGAAGAGAGAGAGTTGGCTGTATGGGATTCTAAATCCATTTTATCTCATTTTTCTGTTTTCAGCTGAATCATCATGGGAGAGCCTGGTGTAAGTAACTAAAAGCCTTTTATACAATTACTAGATATAGCACTTCTACTAAATTCTTGTTCATTTTGCTTACTTTGCATGCAATGCATCTTTAACAAAAAAACGTTTCAAATGAACTTCAATTGCGTGCTTGATTGTTAAAAGTTAATTTCAACTTTTTGTCTCTTTGATTTTTTTTTGCTTCACTGTCACTTTTTGATTTCCAAATGCTTGCTCAGCTTAATTAAAGGAAACTCGCTGTCTAAAATGGTACAAATTTTCCAACTTTCAATTTTGACTATGACATGACATTTGTTATCATTTTCTTGAACATGTTAATTGAAAAGTTTAAAACTCTGTTAGATATAGTGTATAAGTTTGGTTCATAGTATTAGGACTTTTATCTGAGTGGTTTGTTCATTGTTATGCTTACTTTACCACTTACTTTTAAATTCATCGACACGCACGCATCCGGGAAAGTACTTTATTGTAACATTCTTCTCTACATTCATACTACTATTCCATTCCGTTTTTAATGTTTCTTTTTTGATATTGAATTTCTTCATTTCTTCACATCCTTCTTTTAATAAGGGAAAGAGAGCGGAAACTGGAAAGATAACGCAGTAAAGTACTAACAGAAAAGAGTTGGAGAAGAAGGGAAGATTTTCGGACTTTAAATTAAAGACTTGGACACTGTCTGAAAGCAAAAGCTAAGAAAACTCTTAAAACTCTACATCTTTCTTAAATGAACTTTCCAATTAAGAATTCGTTTTTAGCATATTTATAAAGTACGAAACTAGAAAGTTCCTTTTTAGATGATGAGGCTAGAAAATCAAGGAAGCAAGGGAAGAGTTTTTCATAAGAATCATCAGGATTCTCTCTATGCACATAGTTAAAAAAATCTTTTCATTACACAATACCACTGTAATGCATGATAGTAATACATTCTCCATGCTCCTTCTTTTTATTCAGTATTGATTCCATTAAAAAACCAACTGAAAGCAAGAAAGGTGGACAGATTGTTTGCAAAAGTAAATTATAAAGAAAGGATGTTTTATAAAAATAAAAACCCAGGGTAAAAACTGGACCATGAGTAGTTGGATTGGGTCCTACAACAACTAAACTGCTGCTCTTTTTTGTACGGTGGTAGTGGTGGTTGTATATGGGAAAGTGATGACACCACTTTTAGTTCACTTTCCAAGTTTCCTAAGTGGGGGATTATTGACCGACGACCGTCCACGTATATCCCTCCTTTTCATCATCAGGCATCATCAAACATAAAAAATTGGATGAGGTTTTCTCCTTCCCTCTCTCTGGAGCTTCTTTTCTCTCTTTTATGAACGGCTAAAACCTTTCTTCCCTTTTTCGAAAGTGGATTCCATAAAAATACATTGGATTTATATTGGGAAAATTTCTCACATAAGCGGAGGGAATCAACAAGGATGATAAAAAAAGTATGAATTGAGCAGAGTTTGTTATTTTTTCTAAAACTGTTCTGTGTAAAGAAAGTAAACAAGGTTCATTCATATAGAAAAATAGAGTATTTTTACCAGTATATAGTATATTTTTATCATCTATAATGCAAGGTATATAAAAGAAAGTGTTTTGCTGGCAAGACTTATATTTTACAACTTGAGTGTGGTTCGATAACTTTATCCTTCATTTTTCCTTTCACCTTTCTTCGTTTTTATGTCAGAAAGAATGTGTGTTTCCCAACCGGGTTGAAGATTCCAGTCAGGCACAGCTCATGAGAAACTTTTAATATGAGCTTAATAACAGTTTCGTGAAAAAACTCGGGAATAACTTGGTCCACTGCTACTTCTTTTTATAAAAATACGTATTTGGCAGAAGAGAAAAGGTGGGGAAAGAGAAGATGAGATAGAGAGAAGTAAAGTGGACTCACTGGACTTTTCCACATGCATGCATCAACCATAGCTTAATAATAAGCCTGAAAACTTGATGTTTTCTAATAACAGAGAAAGCCAAACTAAAAAAACTTTTTCAACCAAGAATATTATGAATTGAGAAAAGTGGAAAAGAGGATGAATACACGTTTTAATATCCACTTACTCTCACAACGCTATATTTTAAAGTAAACTTTAGAAACATGAGAAAATGCATCCTTTAAACTTTATATTATTATTATTTCATCCTTGTATAATATTTGGGGTATGATGATGAGCCAAAAAGCATCAAGGATTATTCAAGAATGAAGCGAAACATTTATCGTGGGCTTAAATGGGAATACCAAGCCAATCGCAATAAATTAAGGATGGAATAATAATGTCTGTGTGATCACGCTCATGTGAAGATGATGATAGCAATCATTTTTTGAAGAATTTTAAGAAAAAAGATTCCTTTCACTAATTCCTAAGTGCTACTTATATAACTACGACGATCCAGATATGATAGTATAATAATGATGATCTGATCAGGATGAGGGGAAGAGAAGTTTGCCTGTTTCAAGAAAGTACACATATTAATACATAGCGTGAATTAGTATTAAGCTGTGGTAATATTGGTCGTTGGCTGTGAAAGGAAACTATACGGAAAATTACTTTTACTTTTATAGTTTTTAGCTTTTCATTTTGGGAAAAGTATGTGTATGTTTAAACGGATTGTGTTTGGATCTCCTCTGGAGAAAACTTTTCTTATTACTTCCAAGTAGCAACAGCAGTGAGGACACTCGCATTGGGAAAGTATGAAGAAAATGATGGTAGGAATTATATTTTCCTCTCTTTTTCTCTTCTTCAAAAGCAGAGCCACAGACTTTTGGTCTAGAAAAGAAGACAAAGATGGGACCTCAAACCGAGCAGCCAAGCTAAGCCAGACCACACAGATATTTATATAAAAGTATTTTGATGATGAAGACGATGATGATCGTCATCATTCTCCTACTCGTGTGATCACTATGATGGAATGAGGTTTTCTTCTCTTTTTCTCCCAACATAAACTTTCTTCTCAATAGGGTAACCAAAAGTGGGAATATTATGAAAGAGGAATTACACACGCACACACACACAGATGTAAAACTTATCTATATTCGTAGTCTGATATGAAAAAGTAAAGAAGAAAAGAAAAAATAACCGCAGCAGCAGTTCTGAACCAAATGTGATTTTGGCTTCTGCATGCGAATAATGCATGGAAAAGACAAGAATAAGAGAGAAAGTCAAAGATGAAGGATTTGCTGAATGATGAAA
>JAHZNK010000405.1:0-15651 GCA_027744615.1 Lepidocyrtus cf. nigrosetosus NNG-2020 | reverse complement strand
GCCGTTTTCGTGTAGAACATCGCGGAATTTGCATCCACCTGCGGCCAAAACCTCGGATTCGGTTGGACCTCGTTTCTCTGCAGTGTGTTGCGCAACAGCGTCATTGACGATGTCAGGGTCGATTGCTTTCTTTGGAGGACATGTTTTGCAGCAGGCCAATGGCTGAGGGTAAGCCGCTTCCTCGGGAGAGCATTCCAATGCAGGGCATTTTTGCCGAGTACATTCCACGGTCAAAGTGTCAGACTATTGAAAAGAAAGTTGTTGCAATCTTTAATAACCGTTTATAAAACAAATGATGCACTTTATAGATAATTTATTTTTGAGCTTACTCGACAAGTGCATGTAGTGCAGACCATGAAGCCATTGGGGGGAAGGTAAGGATGCCAACTTGAGCCAGCACTTCGAAGTCTATCCCCATCAATAGTGCAACCCTGACCCCGATTCATACTTGCAGAAGTGCCTATATCGGTATAAATACAATATTTTTTAGTCTAGAGATTCAAAACAACAACTTGGAATAATATGGGGAATTGCAACGATTTGAATTTTATGGGATTGTGACAAGGATAGGTATGTAGGCAGTAAATAAAATCAAGAAACAGTTCACCATCACACATAATGTTAGGATATTATAGTGCAAACATATAGTGTCAGATAGTGTTAGGAAAAAAGTAACAGTTTTGTGTTCCCTAAAAAAGGTCAATTAGAGAGTTATAAAGTGTCGACGGCAGACGCCATTGGCGCCATGTTTCACTTACATTTATGCAAGTGAGTATGAGGAGAAAAGGCATAAGTGACAAAATAAGATAAAAAGGAAAATAAAAAATAACGACAAACTTTTATACAAACAAATACACACAAACTGTGTAGTAAAATGTTTGAATATTGTTGAGTGAGAAAGAGAAAAACATAAATAGATTCATTAGTAGAGGTTTGGACATATTGGAATGACAAAAATTTGATAATGAGAGTTGTTTGTTGACAGTTGACAGAGTAAAAGTGCTAAAGGGTATTAGCATCTGAGAAGAGACAAGTAAGGAAGTGGGGGATGACTAATCACAAGTAAAACTTATAAATAACTGTACATACTATGCATGAAAAAAATATGTATGCAATACTGTGATGATGATGTAAAGTAAATAACAAGACAATTTTTGCTTACCCAGACAAGATCGGCAACATTCTCCGGTGAGCAAAACAGGGTTCGCACACTCAAGAGCTGGACAAATGACAGGCTCGCATTTTGCTTGACCTTTGTAGCAATTACAAATGGCGCATGTGTCATTGACTGGCGTCCATTGGGAATATTCATCGCGAAGTTTGCCTACAACAAAATAATTAAAATCTTTCATGAGAAAATTGAGATTTATTACATTTCATCTTCCCAATCAGGGGGCATCCTTCAACATTCATTTTGAGATAGTCAACAAAGATTTAAAAGTGAAAAGTACAAATTACTTGGGGGAAAATGCAAACAAGAAGGAAGTATTATTAAAGCATACCATCATAGAAACATTTGCCACTAGTCGCGCTACTTGACGCATCATCTTCAGAAGGATCCAATGAGTAATCCGGACTGACAGGGTTATCCATAACTGCGGTGGGCAAACAAGAAGTTGGCACACGAACCTAAAATATGTGGAAAAGGAAACAAGATATTTTATAAAATATTTTTCAAACTTGTGCACGCTGATCATATTTTTAAGTCGCAATTTTACAAATGCAATACATGCATTTTATTTTATACGAACCAAAACAACAAGTTCAAGTAAGCATTCTTCCCTCATTCATATAAATTAAACTACATTTTTTATCAGGCCGAGGAAAAGGCGAAAAAGAGACAAACAACAACATTCGAATCTGTTCCGCTCCGGATGAAATAGTGGAGACCAGACTAAAAACACAAGCTCGTATAGGTAATATTGGTTCATATGTACATATCTTGTCCCAAGTTAACTGCTGCTCAACCATTTATTAGTCCCTCAGTCGATTATAATATGGGTATATAGAGCAAAGAGCCTGTTTCGCCAAAAATATTATGCAGCTTTCACCCAACAAATAAATACAATTTCCAAAAAGCTTTCCAATGACGCTTTTTAAAAATTATTGAGATGCATTGAGCAATAATGTACGTTAAAGTTAAAAAGAAAGAGTTAAAAAATTCATGGTTTATCTGATGACAAGATTTATACGTAACATATGTCAAAAGAGTGCGAGCGAATGCCACTTGTATCTTATCAGGCTGTTATTTGCTTCATATATTTTTATCGCATCATACACACCACCAACATCACAACAACAAAACTCTCTCCCTCTCTTGCTTCAAATTGCGAAAAAATATAACTGCATCAAAAAAGTGGGAAAAGTGAGAAGTAACTTGATGAAGAGGTTATATCTCTTTCTTAACTATAAAATATGGTTTTGTATGCATCACTTACATTTTTTGATAACAGTGGATGCCAACAGACTCGAATCATTGACACGGACTATCTTAAACATGGCGTCGCCAGCTTTCAGATGTGCAAATGAGATTCTGTAATGCAATAAAATAGTAAAATATTTTTTAAAAAACTGTATATGACCATTCAGCCACAATGATTAATAATCCCAAGAATTTGTTTCTAATTTTGAAAAAATGAGAATAAATGATTTTCTTACTTTGAAACTTCAGTGTAGACTCCTTGATGCTCACTAGCTTCAAAGTTATCCAATACATAGGATTTAACAGGAAGTCCTTTGATGGATATGTCCCAAAGTTTCCATAATTTCTAGTCGCATCAAATCACTTTGAGGTCGTTGGCTCAGAGTCAATTGATAGTTGAGTCCGCAGTCGTGATCCACCCCAATCCACAGAAGGCCTTGTGTTCGCAAGTCTGTGCTGATGTTTTCATTGGATTCCAACATGAGTGGTGCATCAGATTGCTGCGCATCTCCAAACAATCTGTAGGAGAGTCTTCCCCGTAGATTTGACTTGTCGGTCACCACCGAAAGATAAATATTATCTTCATAAAGAAGCTGATAATGACGAGGACCCATGCCTGAAACAACCTGTCGACTCATGTTTGTGCTCAGAGATGAAAATGACAGTTCCTCAAGAACTTTTCGCCCCGTTTCAAGTTTTACAGCTTGGGGATGATGCTCAGGGGCTGAAATGCAATGGATATTATGGTACGGTAAAGACTTTGGTAATTAAATAATGAACTTTGATGTTTTCTTATTTGTTTTTCCTTCAACAACTTTTCTGTTTTTTTGTGTACAAATACTTATACTTTTACTACTTTAAGCATTTAAGCTGCATTATTTAGTACTGTTTTTGTATTGCATACCTAATTGGATGTTATATGACCATGAGCCATCCGGCAAAGGGTAAACCCAAGCAAGACCTCCTGGTACGGCTTGTGAGTCTTCTATTTCCAACACCGTGTCAAAAATGTCGCAAGTTGTTCTATGAAAAAATTGTAAAGACATCATGATATTAAATAAAATCGTTCTATAAAAATGTAACACACAAGTTGTTCTCATTTTTCATATTTTAATATGGTCATGTTTTCCTTTTATCCCCATTTCATTAATAATTTTCATTTACCCATCATAACATCATTTATTTAATGGCTAAAAAGAGAGCAGATGTCGCCTTTTCTTACCTCGCTTGAATGAAACCAATCAATTTGAAATCAGGATTCTTTTTCGAGTAAACTACGACGAAGAGAGTGCCTCTAGAGAGGGACTGGAGCTGTTCCAATTCCAAAATGGAACGTACTTCAATTGAGTTCGTGTCATAAGAAATTTTAGGAATAGTAACGGTCTCTTCGACGCCAGATCCCGATGCGTCTGCAATTTTCACAGTAATTGCAATATCTCTCTCCTCATCGAATTCCCCATTAAATAAAATGTTGCTGTAAATAGAGCCAGTTGATGGGGACACGGTGATCACTGCCATTCCTCCGGATTCCTACAAATCATCAAATTCATCAACATCATCAATATTATTACCATCCTTTAAAAATAAACAACATTACCATTATGCGATATGACTGCAAACGATCATTTCCATCATGAAAGTATTTTTACTATGAAAACAAATATTTGCATGATAGAAATATTGACTTACCACTTGAGTCGAAGGTTCCAACAGAGAACTGTACATTTCAGAGGAGACATATTTCTGTTTTGCAACGCGGCCCGCAAGGAAGCGATCATTGTCCAACCCCACCTTTTCCGTCACCAAAGCCGCATGAAGTTTCTCTTCCTTCAAAAGTTTTCTGTAAACACGAGGCATCTTTCTCCAAACGCCACAAATCTTGCGAGTTTCCTGTTGGTAGTTATTTATTGTCACTTCTTGCTCTTCAACGACATTTCCTTCCGAGTCAACAAATTGAACAAATTTGGGTCTTGGCAAATCGTCATTGTACACGAAGGAGTAGTGAAGACTCTTATGGAGAAACATGAATCGCGCTGCTGCCAGCCCTGCACTCATGGGTTCTCCAAGTCCGGTTGAGGATTTGATCATTGAAGATGAGCGAGGAGTAAGTAATGCGGCATACTCTAGAAATAGCAAGAGACAGAGAGGTTTCGTATGGTCATCAATCATTAGGATTAAATTGGCGATGAAGTTAAATATACGCAAGCTAATAATGCAAGTGCCAAAAAATTACCTCTGTTGTTATTATCAGTTTTGTCATCATCCTCAGAGTACAAACCATCAGAGTTTCCTTTATCGGTTCCATCTGTGTCGAGTAAAAGATGCAAAACGTGTACATTAAAAGATTAAAAAGTTTATCACTTCGCCCCCTTTGACGCATTCTTTCTTTTACATATTATTATGCTCCGTAATGTCATAAGCTGAAAAACAGAAAAGGTTTACATACTTTTATAGATTTCAAACCTGTGCATAAAATAGGAGATAACAAACATGAATTATTACTTACAATGCTTTGCGAATTGTCAGACTAGAAATTATTGCGGAAGCTGTAAATAAGCAACTGATTTAAAAATTTATGAGTTTTCAGTACGTGCTTTTTATTTTCAACAAAATCCAATTCCTTTAATCTTGATGAGTTATGGAAGAGGATTAATGTAAAATTCATGTAAGCTCAAATGTGTGTTGCAGCACACATTTTCTAATTCTTTTAAATGTTTTTTGTATCCCACACGGTACAAATTTCCGAAATGCATTAATAACGGAAGAAAGAGCAGGTGACATACAAACTTTTCCTCAAAGGAACAATCCAGTAGCTTTCCCTGCTTTCATGAATCATGCGCTGTTCCGTTGTAATCGTTTAATTAACGGGTTCAGAAATTTATCTCGAAGTTTTCCTTAAAATTAAGTTTGCAAACCAGATAGAGCCAGATTTTGTCTCCTAAATTGAAAAATGAGTATGAGTAGCGTAGTCCTTGCATTATCGTCATGAGATGAGTGTGACTATCAAATCAGAAAAGTCTCTTTTGGCGCTCAAAACTATATCTCTCGGAAAAGAAAATGGTAACAAACCAACCATTTTCACCGTTGTGAACGCTGACGTCGTGCTTTGCCAAATAATGAGGGACTCAACATGATTTGCAATTTTTCCGTTCTAAACTAACTATATACATATATTATACAAATAGGTATACAAACACATACATTTGTGAGTCTTCTCAAGTATCCCAAAGAAAATCGCAAAAGAAGCTATTAAAATATTTCCCTTATTCCACTTTCATATAGGGAAACCTTTCTATAAAGCGTTCCAAAATGAAGCTCACTCTGCCGTAATATTGCTTTTCAAAAATGCATTTTGTCAAGAAGGCAGGAAGCGTGAGAAGACGTAACCAGAAGATTTACGCGATGCTTAACTACACCGTACATTATTCTACGAGTTTTTTTGCACATCTTATTATGCATTTTATTCTAAGCA
Source organism: Lepidocyrtus cf. nigrosetosus NNG-2020 (assembly GCA_027744615.1). Classification (NCBI taxonomy): domain Eukaryota; kingdom Metazoa; phylum Arthropoda; class Collembola; order Entomobryomorpha; family Entomobryidae; genus Lepidocyrtus; species Lepidocyrtus cf. nigrosetosus NNG-2020. Next base: position 9,757 of record JAHZNK010000405.1, on the reverse strand, counting down.
GAAACATGTGAAGGACCATTGTGTGGTAAAGTTGATAATTCAGCCTTTTCTTCTAATTAAGAATATGGTACTTATAAGAATAATATAAGTATATGCTCATCAGCTCATCATCATCAGCAACATCATCAGAGAGAGAGAAATGACAATGCAGAACAAGAACAGTAAAGAATAATATCATGCCATTTTATATGGCGGCTGCCACCACCCACTTAGGGAAAGAGAGAAAAGGAGAAGATGTAAAAGATGAACTTTATTAGAACGTGCTGTCTTTTCTAATCTCTGCTTCTTTTGACAGAGAGTCACACGATACAAACAAGACAAGCAAGATTTGGACGAAATCCATTGTTCGCTTGTTTGATTCATGCTATAAAAATGCATATGTCGGGATATAATAAGTTTAAACGACTGACAGGAAAAAAATAGACTGAATGGATTCAGCTGAACTGAATTATTATACTGATTAAAGCATTTCACAGGAAAAAAGAGGTAGTGGAAGAGAACAAATTTATTTCTTTAGAGGAATCCATCTGACATTTTGAAAATACCGGTTGATATAAAGAGATGTTTGGAAACCTTAGCCATTGTGGGATTAAAATTGTCTCATTTCTTGTCACTATCCTTTGAGAATGTCTTTCTCAGGATTTTATTTGGCGAAAGACAAATGACAAGAAAAGCAATAACCGGATGTAAGAATCAATTTTACTGCCATGAGCCTACTTTTAATTTTAATCGGAGATGATGACCACACAACAGAGAGGTTTTTGCGATACGTTGTCACATTCTATTGGCAATTCCGCCTCCTTCTTAAAAAGCATGATCAAAAGAGAATGAACAGGGAAGAAATGAACGGTTTTAATGAGTTATTGCTACTGTGCATTTAACAACAGTCAGTTTCATTCTTCATCTGCAAAAGTACTGCTACTACTGCTGCTTTGTCTCAAAAAAGTATGTTTTATGACTGAAGATAAGACAGTTTAGAAATAATCAGAAGCCTTCGCAAAGTAGACGACCTTCAGTAATCTTTCATCATTTTTAGACGATCCGTGGAGTTTGCTTTGCTCATCCATCCATCGGCTCATCATTTATTTAGCCCAGCTTGTTTTTTTTTCTTTTGGGCAAAAGCAATAGCTCTCTGCGCTGCAGAAGTAGTAGCAAAATCATAAAAAAGGTAGACAAAACAGGAGAAGATCAGTAGCAAAGAAGCAGCGGCAGAGATCGGTTAACATCAAAGTGAAACCAATTTAGGGCCTTTTCCTATTTGCATATTATTCGCCTGCCTGCTTATTTACTTGTTACGTTTAGTGCTGCATTATACCTATTACCTGCTACAAGCATCCATTGTCTTAAATAATATCCCTATTCATATTTTATTACCAATTTTTACCTTATTATTATATAGCTTTTCTATAAATTCATTATTATTACTAACTACTACTGCCACTAAACCCTTTTACATATGCAGAATTAATCTTGATACCCTTTTTCAACAAAAACATCCTGTTAATCAACTACATGATGCTCCCTGTTAAAAGAAAACCAATTTTTTGGCTGATTTACTTCACACAACTACGCATATTATATTCCTACATCACAAAAAAGTAATCGTAGTGATCTTTTTAGAGATATAAAGAAGCATTTCTCCTTAGTTTTGAGAATGATCTAACCAATCTAATAAAGCAACCCTTCTTAATTCTTACTATTTCTCCTTCTGGTGCTGCTGGTCTTTCAACTTTATGATCGTAATGATGATTTGGTACAATTTTAAATAGATTAACAAGTGAGCTAACTTCATTTTACAACCCACCACTGCTGGTAAGGTGTTGCGATTTTTAAAGGAAAGTAAAATGACGGATGTTTACCAAAGTACAACAATAATGTTGCGCATAAAAGTATGTAAGGTTAAATGTTCACATATGGGGCTAAATACTAATCCTGTTCAAGAAAATGCTTCAAGTTCCATAAAATTGACAATAAAGCTGCGTCTGTCTCCACTACCAAAATTAATTTGTCACTTATTTACTCACTTATAATAATACTATATGCATTATTAACAAGAAAAAGGATCGTGATGAATTGGCACTTGCTTCAGTTGCCTTTATTTCAACAAGTTAATACATCCATACAAGGACTGAAGAAATATAATAGGCAGGAGACGTACTATTGTAAAATACAGAGAGCCGCGCGCGGATCAGAAAAAATGTGTGGATAAATGAGTAGTAAAATAACAAATAAATAAATTATTATTTTTCTATTTTTTGCTAGCTCTTCTCTCTCTCTCTCTCTTTATCGATAGAACACGCACGCAAAAATTTATGTGAAGAGAGGTAATGGCAAGTAAAAAAGGAGCAAAAAATAGCAAATGTAATTTGCTTACACTGTAACTAACTAAATGAAGTCGAATGTTGATGCTCTTTGCTACCAGCTACTGCTTCGTTTTTGGAGAAGACTGTGAAAAAATTATTGCAGTAATTTTGATATTATTATTCAGGTGAGCTGAGCAGGTCGGCTGGCGCTGCTTTGAATGAATTATTGGCCTTTTCATTTGTGTTTTTAGATATTTTACTACTGCACCACCACCAAAGACTAGACTCTGCTTTTGAAAAACAAACTGATTTGATTTTGATTGCTTCTTTCTTATTCTTTCTTGTCTTTCCTAGTTTTTATTATTACCCTTTAGCCGCGTCTCAGGTTTTATTTCGGTTCTTCTAATAATCGTGTATCTCTGCTTGTATCAAAAGAGGCTCTGATTTATGATTGACTCGGATTCTCAATTTTTTAAGGATGAAGTGATGAAGAGAAGAATCAAAATAATAATTTGTATTAAGGCGCAAAAAACGTTGCTGGCTTCACCAAACACTGATCAAATTCGGAATGGTCAAGGTTTTGTGATCGTTATGTTTGTTCTATTAATGATAAAATATGCACATGAAGTCACAACCTTTTTATTATATTAAAAGAGAAAATTAGTCTCTGATTTTTTTTGGATTTTCACTCATACTAATACAACACTAATTAGTTGAGCTACCAGAATGGAAATAAGGTCTGTCATCCAGTCAGCAAGCAATTTCACCATAAATGGAGACTCATAATTTTCCTTCATTTCATTCTTCACCCCAATTTGTCAGACATTTACATAACATGATTGGATTGGATTGCATTCTTATTATAAACAAGACCGTGATTTACACCTATCACAAATCCCACCAACATTGATATGGACTAAAATTAAACTTGACCTAACCTAGACTGTCTCACGATGCCTCATAATGTTCCACCTCTTCAGTCAGCCAGCATTTTGAATTGGCGTCTTTTTATAATAAGTAGCACTGATACAAACTTTATTAATCATAAACAAAATTTCTTATTTTTGAATAAAATAAAAAAGTAGTTTATTTTTTTTGCTTCTTCCTCCGTTTCTAAAGTTGTATTTAGCATTTCACCCACATGGCGGAAAATTTTTGTTGTATTATTGTTGCTCGTATTGCATTGTTATAATTTACTACATCCTGATGGAAAGAAACTTTTCCTTTGATTTTTATTACACTTTCGGACCTCTCACATAGATTCATCGTAAGAAAGTTGCCCCCAGCCATCCATCATTATTATTACTAAAGTTTTTTAGGTGGGCAAAATACTAAGAATTAAATTCTTATCTGTTTTAATCCTCAAGATAACTACTGCCTACATACGAATTATTTCATATTAAGAATTAGATAATGCTGGACTTCACAGATACATACTGAAAAATAGATGAGAGACTACAATATACATAAATATCGGGCGGCATCCCATCTTGCTCATGATCAGTTCAAGAAAAAGTGACCGTAATTGCCTCGAAACATTCAAAATCATGATAAAAGCCACTGGATTACACAAACACAGGGAGAAATAATAATCATTACAATAAAAGTTTAAACTTTAATGTAGGCAGACATGCCGTAATAATAAATTCTTTAAAAATACTAAAAAGTTTAGTAAGAGTCCAAATTTTGTAGGGGCAATATGAGACAACTATAAAAAGTTATCTGAAGTTTATTTATATCAATAGTTGTTCGATTTAGAAAGTGGCGTGATCCATAAAAATATTCGATTGATGGCAAAATAGTTAGTGCTGGCGAGGTGAATAAATGGCGTGTTTCTATTTATTGACTACCTACAGGAATTATCAGTTCTATAGACTCAAAAGTAATAATAATTACTATCTTTCCACCACGCGGCAATGGTGAGCCAACAGCAGCGTTTTTATTCATTATAAACTTTTCATTCCTGTTTTTGTTATGTAAATTTTAAACAGTGAAGCTAGTAACTCTGGATTTTTTTGCTGAAGAAGCAAAGAGAAAAAATGTTGGCTATATTTGCAGGAATGTTGTAAAAAAGATTATGAAAAGGATTTTTTGAAAATCGATGTATATATATATACACATATATATTCTAATATTTTCATTTTGTGTTGATTGACCGGAGCCAGAGAAATATGCCAGAAGCTAAGAAAAAGGGAGAAACCGGACTCCATACTTTTTTACTCATTTTTTGCACTCAAGTGCGTCGCTGTCGCTCTAAATATTTCCTTCCTTTTTTCAAGAAAAAGGTTTGCATCTGGAAAATTTTTCTTTTTCATTTCCCATATTATCTGACAGTTTTATATTGTTTTTGATAGAGCTGAGTACATTAATGGGAAGATTGGATGACAGGACTACGTAATATTTTTTGAAAATCGTATAGGAAATTGACAGGTTTATTACGTCAGTTTAGAAGAATATTGAAATTGAGAAAGATGTTCATTTATAGTTTGGAAAAAGAAGGAGACTATTTCAAAAATTGCTTTTTCTACGTCACCATTCTAAAAAATTGCAAAACAAGAAGAACTCTCTCCTTCATTTTAAATTTTTCTCGAACGTATCCAAAACAGTTTCATACTCGCTAGTTTCTCATTCCAATGCGGAAAAAAGTGATGCTTCATACAAGTTCCACTTGGACTAGTAGGAAAGGTAGAAAAGCATTACAATAATGGCTTTAAAAACTGCAAAATCGCAGTAAATAATAAAGTTTTCCTAACCTAACAACTACTTGTAGGTTAACACAAATCCAATATTCTACTTTCATGATATTTTATTGATACATGAAATAGAATGTTTGCATTAGAATTCCCTATTTAATGTGCACCACTCAAATTTGTAAAATTCATTTGGAAAGACAACTTCCTAATATTGAGAAAGAGAGACATGGAAAGGAACATGAAGGAAGAAACTATGTTTACTGCTAAAAATAGACTGTGATAGTTGGTGAAAAATTTTTGCACAGAGTGCAATCAACGTAAGTGTGTATATTGGGAGAGAAAAGAAGTGGAAACAGACAACCTTATCATGAGCATTGGTGTGTTTTTTTTTGTATGGACGAATTTTTATGGTTTTAAATCCACCAAGTATTATTATTACTACTATTTCAATTCACTTTAAAGAAAAGAGATTATATATTTGATAATTTTTTTCTGTCCATTAACGCTAAAGTAATAATATTATCACACATTTGTATAGGGCAAGGATGAACTGGCGTGTTTTGATTACTACTACAGAAGCATATATTATTCCCACTTCAGCTGGCCCCATAGTACTACGCTACTGTTTTGCGATTTATACAATCGCTACTTGTCTTTACCCCGTTTCTGGGAACAATTGTCTTATTCTATTTGCTAGATTTATTAACGCTGGTTTGATTGCCTGCTCTACTCTTTATTTAACGAGACTCCACTTATTTACAACTTGACAAAAGGATCATTGTTTATCCATGAAAAGGATTTTTTTAGGATTAGAGCAGAAAAGGTTGAACAGTTTTGTATCTCATGTTACAAATACGGCACAATTCTTCCAAATTTAATCATCAGTTTTTGTATACCTAATTCAGATGTGAGCAAAATCAGGCAGTTAGCATCATCATGATCACTAGGCGTTTTGAACTCCGTTAACATAAAAAATTGCAGTAGTGGCAGGAGGAGAGAGAGAGAGGAGAATTTATAAGTGTATTCAGAAGAATTCATTCATTCTGTCTTCCTTTTTGCTTGTCATTTAATTAGCAATGTTGTCTTTGGTCTGGGTAAAGATATCATCATCATCTCTTTCATCATAGTGTAATATTATATGCCTATTATATCCCAAAAGCAAAACAGGATATATATGGAATGGAGGGAGGAGATATGTATCGGTTGATAAATTAGAATGTTCACATATGAACAGTTGAACAATGAATCCGATTATGATGATGATAAGGTTGATTGTGTGATAGTAGAAAAGAAAAGAGCTATCAGGATACTCATCAATTCCATTATCCTTAAACCTTTCTCGCTCGCTCCTTTTAGATTTTTTAACTTGCAACAAATCACCGCCGCCGCCGCCGTCACCGAAACCAATCCGAATAGGAGGAGGACAGAGTAAAAACATACGCGGAACAAGTATCAGTAGTGGCCAAAAGTAAAAAAGTTTTTACAACAGCTCAGCGTTTACAGTCGGAGAATGAAGTCAGTTGCCAAACCTTGAGAGGAGTTTTCGTTTTGGTTGAAACGGAGGAAATGTAGTACAAAATTATTGCCCCGCGATATAACATTGCTCTACTAGCTACTTACTACTATATATCGCTGCCACCTATATATTTATATTCAAATGGTAAAGCAGTGTTTTGGGGGTAGAAAGAAAGAACATGTAGAAATAATATTACTATAACAAATGTATAGGCATGTGGCAAAATATGCCGCGTCGCCAGTCCTGTGAATAATAATGTTATTTTGCATACTACCACTATTATTATTACCTATTTGCACAGTCCTCATAATAATATAGTCTAAAACTAATCTGTTGTGGTCTGTGACTCACATGGCGTTGTCAATTTGTCATTACATTTAAATGCGATACGGGGACCGACGGACAGTGGAGCCAGTTGCAGTGACGTGAAGTAAAAACGTGCAAAGACTCACTGATTAAAGTCAAACAGTCAGATAATGAACATTAAATATAAACAATATATAAAACAGAAATTTGTCCTTCTTCCCTTCTTTGCGCTATTAGCAGCGTTTTGCTATATTGTTTACGCTTTTCCCTTCTATAAAAAACCAAAATTATTTTCTGCGTACAGAATTCCTATTACCTTTAAGTTGTTCATTGTATCTTTGCAGAATTTGATGAGGATGGATGATGCAATAAACACAATTTTATTTTTCCCTTGCAAAGAAAATGGATGAACTTTTGGATGAGATTGGGGAGGGAGAGAGATGTGTACTTTCTTTTCGAGATGAGAATAATAAAGACCAATTTAATTGTGCAGAGAGCGTCGTCGGCGTGCCTACGTCAATGATTGTGTTGTGTGTGTGATTGTGTACAAGCAAATGTACAAACAGAAAAAAATATTATATAGACTGTGTTTTAAGCCTCGGGTTAAGTTGTTGGAACTCAACTTTCGCTGATGTAGAGGATTGCACGGTAATCCACTTAAAGTGTAAATTAAACAAAACCCTTTACTGATAAGATAGGATATGGAGGTGAAATACAAATAAACTTATGCTTTGCAGCCAGACAGGTTTACAAGCACGGAGCCAAACTAATCATGTTCATAAACTCAAATATAGTTAAATCGCAAAAATAAAACCATGTTCTGTTTCTGCACTTTTGACTCCACAAATTATCCAATCCCGTTCTCCGAGCAGTTTTTTTTCTTTCTTGACATTGATAGATAAAACATAATAAAATCCAGGAAAGGAAGGCACTAACAAGACGCTGATGATGATGATGATGAACAGATGAGGAACTTTTCTTAACAGAGTAGTTGTAACTACCTACCTACTTATCTTAAACGTAACCCAGGTTCGATCTCTGGCGGCTCCTCCAAGATTGATATCACTTTCTGCAATTATTCAGTATCCAAGGATGTCTTCTGCAAAGCCTTTTTTGCTTAATGACTTTTGCAGGTTGAAAAATACACATGAGCTCAATAATGAAGATATCTTTTACTTTCCATGCTACTTTCTCTACAACTACAAAATAATTGCTTTTTTGCTCAATATGTTAGCAATTACTATTTTAACAACATTATTATTAACATTGATCTCTGCAAATTGGTTGGGATTAACTAACAAAATGGATTACAATTTAATTGCAAATTAAGCCCAACTATTGCTTAATTATTTTGCACGAAAAAGTTAAGCCGTATCACTGATTTGAAAGAAAAACAAAATAATTATGTATAATTTGGGAATGAAACTATGTGCACCTTCTTGCCAAAAATGTTATTCAAATTTTCAAGTGTATTTTTCAAAATATTGCTTTAAATTGAAGAAATGACAGACAGACGAGCTATCAAACCCTAACCAAATGATAAGCTATACCGCTTGTATGTGTACCTTCTTGCCAAAAATGTTATTCAAATTTTCAAGTGTATTTTTCAAAATATTGCTTTAAATTGAAGAAATGACAGACAGACGAGCTATCAAACCCTAACCAAATGATAAGCTACCGTTTGTAATTGTGCTTGTCAACCGTGAGGGATTTACTGTTAGTAAATTTATATAAATAGGTTTCGTTAGTTCCTATAATTATATGCTCAAAATAGCTATTTTCCATTTCTTTACCTATCTGTGCTTCATTTCACTAAATAAGATTTCTTCTTGAAATTTTTATGTTTCTGCTCATTAAAATCCAACGTATTAGTTGCTTAATTATATGCTCAAAATAGCTATTTTCCATTTCTTTACCTATCTGTGCTTCATTTCACTAAATAAGATTTCTTCTTGAAATTTTTATGTTTCTGCTCATTAAAATCCAACGTAAAAATTTGAATATGTACAGTGAAAAATTTATGCGCATGAAGAAAGGTCATTTATGCCATACAATCTTGTTGAGATTGACGACTGGAGAGCACTGTTGCACTTGATTTCACCATGAATAAATAAGCATATAATATTTTATGGATTTTCTCTGATCTGCACACTAATCTGAAAAGCAACCTTATTAATCCATAGCTGAAAAAAGTATTGTAATGTTTATATCCAACCTTCAATCAACGTACACATTTCCTCGTAAAACCTTGCATTTCATCAAGCTTTTATTAGGAAAGCAAAACCATTCGTTACTTTTTTGCAGAGATAACTCTTCTGAAAACTTTGTTGGTTGGTGGTTGGTGATACTGATGATGATATGCTACACTGATGAGGCTGTTCTTTCTCTCTCTTTTTACATTTCTCTATTTTCTTCAACATTTTTTGAAAGTGAGAGAAGACATTTCTGTGTTTTTCTTTTAAACAGACGCACACGAATGACTCATAATAAGCTTGGGAAGCTACATATAATGAATGATGCATTACAAGGATATTCCCCCAATTCAACCCCCATTCTATGAACCATTTGATGAAAAGAGACATGAGGACATCGGTTTATATTTTTGAAATGAGATACTGGCACGTTCACAACAAAACACTCTTTCCGTAAAATCATTAAAGTGGGAAAGCCGTATGCACCTACCTAATTAATTGGGAGTGCCATTAATGCTACATGCTAAACGACTAATTGCTTAAAAATGCTGAGAACCTCACTAAAAAGTTGGCAATGCTATGGAAGCAGAAACAGAGTTGAAACAGAGAAAGAAAATTTAAAGATTCCTACCGGTTCGCAGGCACATTGAATGCAATACATTGTTCCAAAAGGTTCACCCAAATCCGGATTCCAAGTGTCTCCAATCTCATGCATAGTTTTTCCAAGTCGGCATTCTGCAGACGAAG
>JAHZNK010000404.1:0-10152 GCA_027744615.1 Lepidocyrtus cf. nigrosetosus NNG-2020 | reverse complement strand
TTTTAATGCCGAAAACAGTCTAGTATAGGTTGCTTCTTCTTTATCGGGCAACAAAGCGTAAAGAGCAGGTATTATACTTCCAGAACAAATCCCATGAATAGTGTAGACCTATGAATTATGTGAAAATGTAGTTTTATTCTTAATTTAATTTAAATTTAATGCTTTTGTATTTAAACAATTACTTGATAAAAGGGTTTGGGGCAAACTGCAAATGTTCCGTCGCTAAACCAATCCTGACTTTTTGCTAGCAATTGTAAATTTTTATTGGTGCCAAACAGTAAAATTCTTTTTTCACCTGCTCCAGAATCAAAAAGTAGAAAATTTTCCTTTGTAAGAGTTTCCTTAAATTCTTCAGGAATTTCAGTAAGATCGCTAAAAGAATGTGGTATAGCAATGGAATAATCAGCCGCTTTTCTGACCCTTTGGACAGTTTTTTTCAAATTTTGGACTGATGTCAATTTTACTGCTACTGCAGGATCGACGCCAACAGTAGCGTTAGCAATGATGTTTTGTGGTCTGCTAGAAGATTGCGTAGCCATTTCCTTAATATTTGCTACGATTTCCATTGATTGAATTAAAGCAGGATTAGGTCCATGGTTATGATTCCCCTTGTAACTTCTAATTTCATTGTTTGCTGTGGTGAGTCGGGAATTACATTTGTAATCTCTTCTAGACGAACATTCCCAGACACATCGTGTAGGAAATTTACTTTTAACTACAAATCGATAACCATCGTGAACTAGGTTTTCCTTTCCTTTCGTGCTTTTTACGTATTTTAATGACATTTTAAAAATGTTTGAAAACTAAAACTCAAATTTTCTCTCAAAAATTAAAATATAAAAAAAGTCTTATGCACACGTCACTTGATTAGGCTAAAATATTTATTTGTGAAGAATATTACCAATAGCTCTGATAAATTGATAATAAATTAACAAGGAGTAACGAACTTTAAGACATCAGACCACCAAATACGGTCAGATTCCTTTTATTTTCTTAGTAACTAATGAATAGCTAGCTTTTATCTTTATTAGGCACAAAAAGATTAAGATGAATGATAAAAATGTAAAGAATCGATTTGTTAGAATGAAAAAGATTGTACACGTAGATACTTGTCATTATGAGGGGGAACTGTCCATAGGGCAACTGTCGTAGAGGGGAAAAGCACAGTAGGGGAAAGGTCGGGAGGGGGAAGTGTCGCAGAGGGGAAATGGGGGAGGGGAAGTGTCGCAGGGTTCGTAGCAAATATTAAGGAAATGGGGGAGGGGAAGTGTCGCAGGGGGAAGTTGAAGAGGGGGAAGTTAGGTAGATTCGGTTTCTTCATCTTTTACTGTACAATTCTCCAAGTTACAGCTCTCAATGAGTTTTGGAATGGGTTTACAGTCAGAACCCATTGGGGTAGCTGCGCTAGTATCATAACAATCCTCGTTTGGAAGATCGTCAAGGGTTGGCATTGCAGAAGAAGAATCACACTGATGAATAGTTGGCTCCTCCTCAAGATTGTTATTTTTCTGAATGGGAATCTCCAAAGGAATCAAAGATTCGACAAATACTCTTGGCAGGGAGTTAGCCTTGTTTATTTTACCTACAATAAATACAAACACAATCAAATCACTTTAATTGAATTGCGTTGTGAACATGTTATCAGCTTACTTTACTACGCTACGCTAATCTTACATTTCTTTGCCAGAGCGTCTCGGAGCTCCAAAGCTATCCTCAAATCTTCTGAAGTTTCTCCTTCTTCCAAATTTGCGTGTATTTTCCTTTTCTGTTCCTCCAAAAAGTTGTCACCTTTCTCATTGAGATTCTTCAACTTGTTTTGAATCATTTCCAATCTTGAATCCAGTTTCATTCTCAGCAATTCCATGGAACAATACAGTTTTGAAAACGAGCTAACCTCCACTTTACACTCTTTACAAACCCTCACCTCCACTTCCTTTCTCTGCAAAGCTTTTACAAGAGACTCTTTCGAAAAGGAATTCGTCAAGTCAATGTCCAAATAGTGAAGTAAACTGCGCAATGATATCATTCTGGAGTCGGCATTAGGACAGTTGTAAACTTCAGATAACAAGTCACTGGAAGTCTCGTTAATATCTTCAAAACAAAGAAAACAAACGGTGAAGGTATTCACCGGAAGTTTAAACTTTGTCCCGTCCATTCTTCTGTTTGTAATTGACCATTAACCACTGCTGCATTTGGGCTTTTAAAAATTTTCGTGAATCATTCGATAATAACCTTAATTGTTAGGAAATAGTTTAAAGATACATTAAAAATATCATTTAAAGATACATTACAGTTAAATTTTTAATTTGACATTAGTTTAATTGGAGGTTGAATAATATTGCGTAATAGAAAACAGCTGACTTGTGTGCCCATAACTGCCCATACGAATAAATGTACTTTTGTGCTTTTGCGTAAAAGAGAAAGTCTGACACGAGCATCGAGCAGGAGCAGAAGAGCAGACACGAGTAGACAAGTACATGGCTTGGGATAAAAGCTTTATTAAATAGTTTTAATTTTTAATTTACACTTTTAATTTGTAATTAAAATGGAAGCGGAAACTCAAAGTTGTTGCATCATTTGTTACAAAAACATTAGTGAGAATGAAGAAAGCTACCTTCACAATCAGGAAAATAGTGATGTTTTGAAGCGATTTTTTGATTTGTTAGAAAGATACTCTGGAAATGGAGGGGAGAACTTATCTACAGTTAAAAGTTTAATTGGGAAGTTAATTGATAATGAGATTGTTGGGGCTTGTGAGGACTGCTTCAAAACAGTTGAATCTTTCTGTGGGCTGTACCATGACATGAAAACTATTGAACTTCTGATGGATTGGAAAGTCTGGGAATTTAAGAATATTTTGGAGCATGCTGAAGAATCCCCGGACAAGAAGGAGGGTCTTAGGGAAGCTGGGTTGAAACCCTTGGAATTCAATCAAGTCATGGAGTTTAAAAGGAATCTGGGCATTAATTGTAATTAATTACAAGTTTTGAGAATATAGTATTACATATATATAGAGAATATAGTAGAAAGACTATAATATTTAAAGCTAAGTATTTTTAAGTAATTATTAAAATAATACTTTTCCAGGTTCTCAGAAACTTTCACAATCTTATCCAGTATTAAAACTCAACAAGGTTCAAATCTTGAGGAAATCGGATGGTGAGAAAGTGGAAAGTTATCAACAAGCGGAATCACCAAAATTACAAATGAGCCATTTTATTCCTCCTTCAACACAAGAACCTCACCTGCAGCAACAACGCCGGATACATACTGTAAGCATGTTGGCAAATCAACTTCCGGTTTCTACAATTTCAGTGCAACAGTCACGCTCAGCCTGTAGCCTGCCAATCAGCAACTCAAAAACAAGGTTTTCGTGTGACCTTTGTAACAAAACATTCGCTCAACGTTGTACCCTTAAAGATCACAAAAAAACTATTCACGAAGGATTGGTTTTTAAATGTTGGTACTGCTCTTTTACATCAATGCACAGGTCCAATTTGTGCACTCATATTAAATTGAATCACACGAACCCAACCACCGGCGTCTCAGTCCCTTTCAAAATGATGGCGGTAGACCGAAACATTCGTAATTTGGGAAATGTTAAGTATTCATCAGTTTCTGAAAATTCTATCAGCGCTTCCCAAAAGAAAAAAGTATATTCATGCAATATCTGCAACAGAAGATTCAATTATGCTGCAAGTCTTTATGTTCACAAACAAGCAACACATGAAGGAATCCGATACAAATGTGGATACTGTTCGCGAGTAACGACACAAGCTGGGAATCTTAAAACTCACATTCGAAGCCATCATCAGGACTCTTCTGGACAAGCGTTGCCATACAAGACGACTATTTTTAAGCTGAACAGCAGTAAACAACCCACTATGTCCGTAAAAGGGTCAGGATCCGTAAAAACTATTTCACCAATCCCTTTTGGAGAAGTTATTATTGTAGGAAGCAATATTATATCTAATGCGACCGATTTCAAGGTGACAAACACGGCTCCTGTAGCACTGAAACAGTTTCAAGGTTCAAATATACTAAGCAATCAGCTAGACACTGAAATGAAAAGGGCCAATTTGAGCAACAATAAACCATTCTGTTGCAATATTTGCAATAAGCAGTTTAACCAACCAGCAGGTTTAAGAAGACATGAAAAGGCTGAACACCAAGGGATCCGCTATAGTTGTGGTTATTGTCCCTACTTTACTGCTCAGCGCTTCAATGTGCAAACCCACATTAAAAAAATTCACAAAGATCCTGTCACTGGAGTCCCCCTCCCTTTCAAAATAAATGAAGTTATCCATCGCAAGATGGAAACGGCTGAAGAGGTCAACGTTTCTGTTAATGAAGAAAGAATTCCAGGAGCAGCACCAGCAGCGGAAGAACGTTATGATTCAAAACACTGCCTCCTTCTCCCAACTTTGAATGAAGCTGAAGAAGAATTTCTCGTGCCATTAAGTAATAGCGATTCTGGAGAGGACAATGGTTTTGGCAATGATGACTTTCAATGTAAGGAAGAAAGTGTAATAATAGAATATGTCGACTAACTCTCCAAACCATTTCTCCATTCAAATAAGTCAAGTCGGATGGTTTAATGTACAAATCTAAATCCTGACCCTTTTGTAACTTTATGAAACTTTATGAACGACACTTGATATGTAATTGTTATGTAGGAAGTACGAGTCTATTTAAAGATTTATGTGCAAAAAATTTTTGCATTATTTTTCAATTTTTGTATTCATTGGATGAAATGAAACATGATTTTTAATCGATATTCGCAAACGCGTAATGTATTTTTCTATTTTTGTAAAAATTAGTGAAATCTCAGGTTGGCAATAAAGACTATAAACTAATATTTTATTCATTACTATATCTGTAGTATTGGCCAATTAGTATGCAATAACAAACTTGAAGCAAATCCTTGCATCCTTTTTGGTGTCGTAATATCTATAGATGGAAACATTTTCATCTTCATCGATCAATTAAACATCTCCCCATCCTTTTACACAAACGCTTATCATTAACGGTCTTTAAAATGCGATCACGTTTCAATTTGTTTACGCGAAAACTATCCATGCATTAAAATACGCTTGTCACTAATTTTTGTTGTAGTATTTCTTGCATTATTCTAACCCATCTTTCCAACCCGTAGCAATTGCTACCCAATCAGCTCCAATCTTCACAAAACTCCTCTTCTTTAATCCAATTAGCAAACTAATTAAAATGCATCTTGTGTTGAAAGTTTCATGTACTAATATGTACGAATCTGTGTGCAAGTTTACTCGGTTTAATCTTGACAATGACCCAACAAATAACCATTCTAAAGCAAATCAATGATTTTGATATTCAATAAAACTTATTTGCTTTAATTAACATAAGATTTTATGTAACTGAATTTGCATATTCTTAAATCGTAAATATTGATTATTTAGTATATTGATTTGCCTTATAAGGATGATCAAATATAAACCTGTGTTTTTACGACACGATTTTTGCTTCTAAAACATCCTTTAGTATAAAAGGGAGCGTCTGCTCAATTAAAGTCATCAGTTTCTCATCAGATCTAAAACATTATTTTTAATTGCTTACTTATTTGTTTTTGTTAACTATATTATAAAGGGAGCGTCTGCTCAATTAAAGTCATCAGTTTCTCATCAGATCTAAAACATTATTTTTAATTGCTTACTTATTTGTTTTTGTTAACTATTATTCTTAAACTGTTGATCAGTATCTAGTCACAAACATCAAGATGTACAAAGTTGTAAGTTCCATTATTCATTATAATCAAAATGCATTTAAACATTTCATAGCAATTTTCTGAAATGATTTTATATATATAAATTTAATTCAGACTTTAGCCCTCCTCGCAGTAATTGCCTGCGCCTCAGCCGTAGCCGTAGTTCCAGTACTTCCAGCCGCTGGCTGGGGATGGAACGGTGTTTGGGATGGTGCCTGGAACAACGGTGTTTGGGGATGGGGAAATAACTGGAATGGATGGAACGGCTGGAACGGCGTCTGGGGACATAACTGGAACAACGGATGGGGCAACTGGAACAATGGATGGGGTAACTGGAACGGAGTATGGAACCATGGTGCTTGGGGAAACAACTGGAATAATGGTTGGAATGGTGGACTTTGGGGAGTTCGTGGAGTAGCTCATGGAGCCAGGTACGGACTTGGACATGGACAAGGATGGGCTTCTTCCGTTCGTCGTCTTTAAGCAAAAATGTAACCATTCTACTACGGAAAGTCTAATAGAGATAAATAGAGCGCTGGCGCTCTCTTTATTTGATTCGACTTCACATTCAAACTTCCAACTTGTTTTGTTTTAATAATCCATTCCAATCTGGTCTTTATTTGGCTTTGTTACCTTTCAATTGTTAATTCGGTTGATAAAAATCATTATGAGAAAACTGATAATAAAAATGAAGTTCTAAAGCAAAAATAATGAATGACAACGTGATCTAAATGCAGACAGTTTTTTGATCTTCCCCTTCTTGATGCGGGTATCATCCTTGAACCATAAAACAATGATTTTCAGGGATGCGAAGGTCAAACCACATATTTTCCAATCAAAATAAAATATTGATTGATTATAAAAATTAACGCCTCTTTACCTTCGTCGCATGATGACACTCATTTATGTGATCGCATGATTCTAAGTAAATTCTGTACTTACTAACTTACAGCATAATAGCGTATAATCAACTGGTTTTGGGAACTTGCTCTAATTAATCAGGCGAATAAGTACAAATAGTTAAAAATAGTGATTGCAAAAAGTAGTGAATTTGCAAAATGTGCGGACTAATTTTCATAGGTACCTTAATGGACTATTAATTAAGGGTTAATCGAATGAATTAGGGAATCGTCAAGAGATAAGACGGCAAATATAGTCATACAATTGACGGGACTCGTTTTATGCTTACCGTTAAAATTTAATGATATGCATCAAACAACTCATTCCTCCTACAATATGTAATCTGTAGTATCATCTATAAGTTGTATCATTGTAAACGTGACCAGACCAGACCAATGTTTAAGATCATTTTACTGTAGTATTGGTATTTTTGGGTACGAAACTGATTATAGCGCAAGCACACGTGTTCCCTGTATTAATTAACGCTTCATAGAGTTATTAGTTCATTCAAATATTCATAAAAAGTTAATAAATTAATCATTGGATTACAAAGAAAACTTAAGATTGATTATAAATGTGCATATTATATATTAAGGTGTGTACTTGTTATATTTCCGTGGCCAGTACGCAGTAGTACAAAATAGGATTGATCTTGTTTATCTTACACGGATGATAAGCGCTTAAAACTCAAATAAAGTAAAGAAAGGATCAATATAGTTTGAATAATGGCTTAAATGTAAAAGTAGATGATGAGTTGCACTTATAATAATGATGTAATGATTAGATAATATGATGTCATAATGGCACTAGCTGAAACAAAAATTATCTAGATTTTTTCTAGAGTCAAAAATTCATGAAACCTTATGTTACAGTTGAAGAGAGTCGGCTCCATTGACATGTAAAATGTAGATCTGATCAGTTATAAAAACGAAAAGTGAATTAATTAATTAAACTCAGTTACATTTTGTTCATCATTCCAAACGGATCACGTCTTAAACCTTTGAAATCATCATGGCTCGCTTTGTTGCTATTGTTGTAAGGAAATAATTGTGATTGTATTGATTGAAAGAAACGTTTCAATTGGGAGAAGTATTACCTCAAAAACGTATAATATTTCTTTGTGATTTAATAACTATTACAGCTTGCTCTCTTCGGAGCATCCTGCGTTACTGCTCAATACCTTGGAGTAGCTCCATTAGGTGTTGTTGGTCTTGGAGGTCCAGGTCTTGGACTTGGACGCGGAATTGCCGTTGGTCCAGCTGTAGGACTTGGCTATGGGGGATTAGGATACGGAAGGGGACTCGGTTACGGAATCGGTCTCGGACATGGACATGGACATCATGGACATCACGGACACGGATATTACGTAAGGAAAAAGTTGATCAAAGTTGTTTAGGATTCAAATATTAATCGCTGATTTTTAATATTGCAGCACATTCCCCATTATGCTTACAGCTACGGTGTTCATGATAAGCACACTCATGACCAAAAGCAAGTTTCCGAGGTTCGTCATGGAGCTGTTACTCACAACCAATACAGCAGCCATCTCATCCACGGTTGAACATTGCCGTTTTACTCTAAGTCAATTTAAATGCAACTTTTTTCTAATTTGAAAGTATTTATGAACATTAAAACTCGCATTTTAACTTAAACCGCAAACCTTTTTTAGATGTTTTCATTTTATTTCCATCGTTCATAATTCAGAAATTGGCATTACAGAGCTCTTGAATCTATACAAAGTGAACATTTTATTTCATAGTTTCCAAATGCCAAAAAGTAATATTTATTTACAATCTTTACTTGCATTTTTAAGTACCAAAGTTAAATCTGCCCTACAATTTCCGCTTTGGTGCGTGAATCAACATTATAATTACTGAAAGTATATTTAGGTCCTACATATATATGATTGTGCCCTAAGATTTCATCACTACAAGTGGCAAACAAGAGTTATCATGCGTAAATGATTGATTAGATAACTACAAAAGTACTAAATGCTGTATTAAAATAACAAGTAGCCTTGGATAAGTCTAAAAGTTCAACATTTTCTTAAAATATCGGTTTGAATCGCAAGAGAAATTGCACGCATTACTGAAAATCGCAAAATCATAGGAGCTCTTTCTCTGTTGATTTTATGAAACCCTCCACTTTGAAATTTAATTGTTTGACAACTTCGTAACAGCTTTGATGACCACCAATGCCTCCTCCAATGCGTTTTATGTATCCTTAAAAGATTCATTGATAGATTCAAGGGTGTACTGGCGTAGTGGAAAAGAAACACGATAAAATATACAAACGAGCCAAGAGTTAAGATAACCAAAACAATAAACCCGCGATCTAAAACCCTGTTGAATATAATGAGAATATAAAGTAAACCAATCATAAAAAGTGAGCCCATGAATTCCGCCAACGGAAAAATGTAGTTTTGCAAGTATTCATTGTTAAAAATATTACAAATTTGCATTTCCCTATAGAAGCTGCAAATTGTTTGTCTTTCTGCAATATCAAATACTGAGCCATTCCATGCCAGTAAATTACGTAACCACAAAACATTGTCATACGTGGAGATCACATTTAGAAATGTAATGGCAATGAATGGCTCTACCGCCAAAATTAGGGGAGATGTTCCAATAAATGCTTCAATCCCACACAAAACCGGACGAATTAGCATCGTTTCGCTTGGTGAATATTTTAAAAATAAGTTTGGAAATAAAAACGAAACAGAAATAACCGAAAGTGATGGAATCAAATGCATACCAAAGAAGGTGGCCACATGCAATAGGTTTGCTAAATGATCTTGAATGGTTCTTTTCGACTTTTCTTGGAAACCACTACGATTTTTTTGATACTTTCTGAATTCTTGTTTTTCAACTTGTCCCAAACTCACTCCGTTTTTAATTGCTTGCAGAATGGATACTTCAGCGCAGTCTTGGAATGCTTTGATGCAAACTAATCCAGCAAATGAATGGATTAGACGAATTCCATGAAATGCCATTTTTACTCCAAGTTCCAAATCCGTTTTCATCCAGTCTTTCACAAGCTTTGTGCTCTTCCATGCCAAATAAATTTCCAGAACTTCCAATAAAATTACTACAAAAAGCACAACTTCCCAAAGAAAAATTGTATCCAGTTTGAGCGTTCCTGCAACAGTTTTTACTTTAAAAGACGGAGGATGAAAATTTACTTTCAGAGGACTAATTTGATTGATCGTTAGTGGGCTTATGAAAAATATGTTGGATAATTTAAGCTTAAATGCTAACGATTTAACAGTGGTTTCCATTTTGATTGAAACACTGCCAAAAGTGACCAGGCTTAGCAGCTAATATGACAAATTTGAATAAAATGAAGTTTTTGGCTATTTTCGTACAGTTCACTTGAAGATAATTTATGATTTAGATAAGAATAATCAATAAAAGCAACAAAATTATTTAAGATGTTAATAAAAACGAGCATGTCATACGCGTAAGTGTTATCTAGGTTTCTCTATTCAATTATTTAAGTTTACTAAAGGACAG
>JAHZNK010000403.1:0-14803 GCA_027744615.1 Lepidocyrtus cf. nigrosetosus NNG-2020 | reverse complement strand
GACTGAAGCTGAAGAAGGGAAGTTGGCTGGAAATAAAAAAGGTGAAGCAACATTAGGTTAAGTTCTATTTTCAGCAATTTAATTTGCTTAAGTGCGACTGTTCTGTTTCGCAGACAATAAATCTTTAACTTACCCATAGTTAGTCAGTGTTCGAGAGTGGAGTATTTAAGCAAGCTGAATACAGTGGATTAAAATGATGTGAAAATATTTAGTGGACTTTTTCAAAATTCCAAAAGTGGGGAAATCGGAAAATGAAATTGGAACCGACCTCCTATCTTTTCCAGTTTTCAAAAGTAAACAATCTGTTTTTCTGTCGAATTTCATCCCAACAGCAATATAACGTTGGTAACCAAAAGTAGACATAGCATTGCCAAGTTGCCATAGCCTAATTATAATGAATTGCATTGGTAACGCATGAGAATTTGTCTTCTTTGGTGAATATGCAACAAAATAGGGCAAAATGATACCGAATATTGCGAATATGACTGAAAAGGAAGAAAGCAGATGAGTTAAGATGCGAGCGTTGAGTTCCTATGGTTTGGTAACGGTGGTGTAAGTTGCATAAGGAAAAAAGTTTCTTGCCATTCAACCAGCAGCAGCCGCTGTACTATGTTATCCAGCCAACTTCCCTTCTTCAGCTTCAGTCTTCGCTCAGCTTTTGTAGAGAACGGAAGGGGAGAGTTTTTGTGTGGCTCTCAAAACACAGCAACAACTTTTCAACAAGCAAAGTTCTGCTTTAAACAAGCTCACGCGTGTGTCTCATTGCGTTTTACATGTTTCAAATTAAAAATTGCCATTCTTTGTTATGCAACTTTGCATATTGAAATCATGTAGGTGTTGCTATTATGTGATTGTGTTGTGTGAAAAGAATTTTCAATTCAAGTGTACAAAAGTGCAGAAAATGACATAAAAAGTAGACAAATAATCACTGTTTCCAACTGGTCTTTTTAGCATGTCATGCAAGTCGGATTTTGTTTCTTGAATTAAATGAATTGTGAACTTTAAGTTACAATAATATTCGCTCGCATGAAAACATTTTCTTGTGTGGTGAGTTTATAAAATTCGCTATTTTGGATTTTTGATGCGTGTGCACGAACAGAAATTGTGCGTAGGTTGTGAACATTGCATACGAAACCTAAGAAAAATAGAGAGGAGGAACACATCATATTTAATAACCCGGCAGAGCAGTACCCATTGGATTTTGCAAACCTTCTTTGAATAATAAATTATGGATAAAGGAAATAGATAGAGTCGGCAACTTTTTCACATTTCACATTTTCATGTTGTTGCCAACAATACAATTATAAAACTTGCTGGGTTTCTACTCCTGCTCCTGCCGTTTTTTCTTCCTGCCAGTCACTCAACTCACAGTTTTGTCCCCTCTCTCGATTCTTCTTACCAAAATTTACAAACCTTTAACTTGTTCCTATCTTCAAAATCTGGTAGTTACAATGCGTGAGTGAATGACCAGTGTCCAACTTTTGTTTTGTAACCAACTTACAGTGAAAAATTATTACTTTGTGGATAATGGACTAAAGACGATGATGATTATAACGATCATGACGAGGAGGAGGATGGTTGAAATGAGTTTGTGAAAATAAATTGAATATTTTGTATTTAAAATTTATTCCCAGTATTGANGTGGATAATGGACTAAAGACGATGATGATTATAACGATCATGACGAGGAGGAGGATGGTTGAAATGAGTTTGTGAAAATAAATTGAATACTTTGTTATTTAAAATTTATTCGCAGTATTGATCAACTCGTCAATACAAAATATTAAAATTTTCTACAAATTCTTACTTATTTGGTCTTTATCAATTGTGAAGGCGCCAGTGTGGCGAAACGACAAGTGTATGAGATGTAAATTAGTTGCATTTTTTCAATTTTATTGAGTGGATTGGTGACTCAAGCAAGTACCTCTCTCCTCTTGTTTGTCATTTTTTGATTTTTATGAATTATCGATTAAATTGAATGGAGGTACAAGTGCGAGCACGAGTCATTTATAGTATTTATAGTTAAAAAAAGAATTCAAGTGAAACAAACTGTGAGTAACTGTCAGCTAAACAAAACCGTTGCTGTTGTCAGCAAAACTCACCGTGCCCGCCTTTTTCTTTTAGTCTTTTTTAAAACCGGAAAACAATACACCGGGTTTGAATTTTATGCATTAAAAACCTTTCTAGACTAGAATATTTATGTGAAAGTGCATAACATGCAAATGCACATAAAATAACATTTAATGTGAATGTCAATTGAGCTTTTGCATGAAGAGAAAAATCATCGACAGGTAGGGAACGGTTGGAAAAAGTAACGTGAGTGACTATTTTTCTCTCCCCTCCTTACTTACTTCAACTTTTCTTGTGAAAGGTGAATCATCAAAACTCATTTGTTCAATACTCTGTAAATGAACCCCTTTTTGGAATTGTTGTGGCCTGTCTTTTGCAACTTTCTTTTTTCTAGTTTATTACAGAAGAGAAAACACGTTTTTTATGGTGGTGAAGTGTAGGGGAAGTTTTTGAAGTTTATGGCAATATCACTGTAAAGTTTTCACTTGATTTACAACATTATCCTTCTTCACTGTAAATTCTCCACCTCTCATCATTATCATCATTGGGAGTTTGAGTTTTCCTTACTTTTCTATAAAAAAAGAGTTTGAAACAGGAAATATTACGTTTGTTTTAATAAAAAAAAGTGAAGTGATTTATTTCTCAATATATCCTGATTATATTTTTTCTTTCTCCACGCTGTCGGATTTACTGCAAGAGAGGTGTCTATGTAGTAATAACCGTGTTTACATGAAATGTTAGAAAGTGTGGAAAAGAGCATGTTAAACATCTGATGAAAATCACTGAAATCGTGATTTTTTACTTATAAAAAACCAAAAATAGAAAAAGTGTTACCGGAACAGGAGAACCTACCACGGAGAAAATAGGATTCGAAGAAGGGGAGAAAACAAAAAAGGTGAGTGTGAATTAATTTGATTTAGAATTACACAAGTTTACATATTGTATGTATTACATGCTGTTAGGTAGAGCTTATTTAGCACTCTGTTTGCTCGCTTTCTTGTTTCTAATAATAATAATCTGCTTGGTTCAGAGAAAGCAAAGTAGTTGACCAGAAAGTAGTAAAACAAGTAATTGCAAAGGGAAGTTCAATAAGCAAAAAGTCTGGCTTTTCTCCACATGTACAAAAAATTGCTCTTGTAGCTTTCTGTAGAAATTACAGATTACATAAAGATTAAGATTATGTGATTGTATTTAGCCTTGGGTCTCTCAAAGGTACTACAAGCTCAAAGTTGTAAAAGTAAAGCACAGCTTCTGTCCTTTCTGATTTCCTTTGCAAAGTCCTTTCCAGAAGAGAAAGCATAATAAAACAAGCAATGTTGGAAACAGTTATTTCTCTACTTCCAACCATGAACTTTATTACTTAAGGAAATATCAAAATGGCAAACGCAGCAGAGTTTTCTCTTCCTGTTTGTTCCTTTGCGTATGAGCAAAAGGTGCGGTATGTTAGCTACAAACTATAGGTATTACTATCTCAGGCTTCACCAAATAAGAACAAATATCCTTTGTTTCATTTTGCCAAAGTGACTAAAACAGAAAAACTTTTTCATTCTTGACAAAAAGGCACGGAGTGATGGTAAATAAGAAATGTCACCTTCCACGCTGTAATAAACCTTGTTATTGTTTATCCAGCCAAAAACAGAACTCAATCTCTTACTAATCTAATCCAATATCCATTAACTTTCTCAAGATATGGAGTAGAGAAAAAGAAATGAAAGGAACAAGAAAATAATTGCAGAAGAAGAGTAGTGAATGATGTAAAAGCCAAAGTCTTCCCTTTAGAATTGAAGAACAGTACAAATACAACATCAAACAGAGGAATGGAAAGTAAAAAACCTGTTGTGTTTGTTGTGGTGTGTGGCTTTTGCGGGGTGCGGACAGGAAGGCCACTGTTGCAGTTTCCGTTCTCGTTTTCTTTAAAAAAACTTTCCAGTCTCAGCGTTCTAATTTTGCTGGAAAACATGCAATGCACTGTTGTTTCTGCAGTGAAAGGATAAATAAAATTTTATAACATGAAGCCATCCTGATATTTAGGATGATTAGCTTAAGAGAGGAACTAGAGAGTTAGTATCTTTTGGCTTTGAAGTAGATTAGAAAGAAAATGGAGGAAGGGAAAGAGAATTTAGCAGAGACTTATTGCCATTACTTAACTACAAGTTGCATTTATCTAATTGGATTTTTTTCTGAAAATGTTATTTTACTCTCTAACTGTGCTCGTTTCCTCCTCTATACTCCTTCTGTTCAGGTCAAGTTTATATTTTCTGGATTTTAGTTAATAGCTTTTTACATCCATTTCTCACATCCACCCAAAAGAGAAACAAAAACGCCACCATCTCACCTCCTCCTTTTCAGTCTAACTTCTCGAAAAACGTAAATGCTTACATTTTATAACGCTAATTTATCAGCAGGAGTTGGAGATAGATTACTCGTTCGTTCTAGTTCATTTCATCTTATTTTTTCCATTTTCTCTCTCACCAAAATTTACTGTTAAAGATGACCTACTCTCTTCCAAACTAAAACACTTTTCCTTCCACTCTCTCAATATTCCTGCTGTTGTTGGAACAAGCCAACTCAAGTTTAGATCAAGTTTCCAGTGAATCCACTCCCAAAAACTTTCTCCTTTTTTACCCAATCCATTAATCAAATTGCACATTAATTAGCAGGAGCAGTAGGAAAAGCTGAAGCATTTGAGTTGTGTAAACTTCTCTGTTTTTATATTACAATTCTCTCTTTTCTTTACAAAGAAGGCAGTTCATTTATTTAATGAAAACGCCAAAGTAAATCCAATCCACCTTTTTCTGTCCCACAAGTTCCATAGTTATCGTTTACCGGGTTGAATACCCTTTTTAAATAAAAATCCGGATAAGGAAATGGAAATTTTTAATTTTTATAAAAATCCGCCTCAGCCTTTTCTCTTGTCTACACGTGGACATTAAGGATTTTAGTAGTGGATTACACAGTTGATTTCTTTCACATGATCCGTCTTTAGTGGCGATGATGATGACTGAAGCTGTCATTCATAACGTTAATATATTTTCCCTTTTTACTTCCTACTCACAAATAATCCTTTCAAAGTATTATGCAAATACTTTTTAAACTTTCTGGCCACGGAAGCCATAACGTTTAATATGCTAAATGCGTATTTAAAACCTCTTTTTTAAATACTTAAGTCATCATTACCAACATCTTTGTATTGCATATTGGCCACATAAGGATTCCGTGGATGAGTCAGCGATAAAGTGACAGAGCTGAAAAGAACGAAACACATGTAAAATCCACTGATGAACTCTATCTGCTAATCTGTGACGATGATACTGACGATAATAACTTTCATCATGATTTTTAACGTGTTTCCAAGTTCTAACTTGTTCACTTTGAAGAGAAGAGGATTGCGTAAAAATAGGAAGATTGACTGCAGAAAACCATTTTATATGGCAGAATAACAAAAAACAATCCAAACAACATTCATAATTCCATTTGAGTTAATCACTCAACGAATAAGTCAATGTTGGGTAGCTTTAACTGTCAACATGAAAGTGATCGAGTTGAACCAAAGTAAGCAAAAATTGATATGACGTTGGATAGGCATGCCATTTATAGCAATCAACAACATGACCATCATCATAATCATCCATTTGCCAACCATTTCTTCACAGAATGGGGATTATGATGATGATTGTCAGCAAACAACGTTGGAAAAACAACCATATAGGTTTCATTAGCAAAATAGGAACATTTTTGTGACTTACTTGAGTTCACTGATGATGATAGTTGATGAGTAAAGAAAAAGTGTGGATTTTTTGTCAATGTTCGGACTTGATATCTTTCTACCTCGTCATCATCATTGCTAAAATAGAGATTTAATGGGATTCGCAAATAAATGGAAGGAAACCTAGTAAAGTGTAATCACTCTCTCTCACTTCTTTCTTCCAGAAAAAAACTTTGTTTGGATGACATAAAAGTAGGAAAAGTGAGGCATTTTCTGCTGTTGTCATTGATTGTGGTATGAGTTGTGTATGGTGTGGTCGATGTGTGGGAGCTTCCTCTTTTCTTCCACATGGTCTCCTGTCGTTCATCATTTTGTCAATATAGCAAAAACAGTCCAAGAGAGTTGACTTTGCTGTTGTTGAATGAATGGACAGACACTCATCATTAAATTAGAGCTTTTATCTCCAACTCTTTTACTCAATTCAGGTCTTTTCAAACAATATTGGCAAAAAAACTTCTCCCTTTTTGCTATCAATCCTCCTGTGGCGAGTGAGTGAATTTTTTAGCGATAAAAACATTGAGTTGTCTCTAGAGAGCCATTTACTTAAGCTCAAGCTAACATATTTTTCCTCAAACAAAGCAAACTTTTTTGCCATTTACTTTAGCTTTGTAGACATTATATGACTGGGATGATGGCACTGGCAAAAAAAGTGAGGAGGAGGTGGAGTAGGTAATCAAGTTGACATAGTTGGCGTTTGTTAGTTGTTCTCTTTCTACTTCCACACGCTTCGATGGAATATCACTTTGTCATTTGAGAGAAAGAAAGAAGAGTAAACAAAAGTAAGAGAAATTTTTATGCAATAGTTGGAAAATATACGGCTATATTTGCTTTAATCCTTCAAAAATGAATTGAATGAGTTCATTATTTTGCTACCGGGTTTTATCCAGGACAAATAACGACGGTGGTGTTTACATTACAACAATTCCTTCTGTTTTTGCTTGCTGGAAGGAAAAAGGATACTCTTTGTAAGCTTATAAGCTTTAACTATCGCAATAACAATAAAATTGGAGAAAATTTCCCAGGCTCAAAGCGCCGATAATCCGCGATATCCACTTTCCACCTTAAGGGCTTTCTATTTTGTAAAGAAAAGCTTGCTTAAGTGGCTGCTCATCTATTTTTCCACTGCCATTGGGTAGGTTTGCTTATTGTGAAATTTTGTGTCCATGTAGTCGGCTTTTACTTGGTCAAACAACGAGAATATTATTATTATTGCGATATCTGATCGGTGTCATTCTGGCGTTGCTGCCTTGCTTTTCATTTCCCACATTTAGCCAATATAAGCTGTCATGTTATCATTGCCACAATAGCTAGTCAAATATTTAATGACGCGAAAGATTATATTGGCCTATGAACCCATTTGAATCATTCATTAGTTTTGGTTTGGTTCTAGTACACCAAAACCTATTTTTATTTTCGACTGGAGCGAATTTAATTGTGAATGTTGTTATTGTCGAAATGGACACTACATGAGAAGTGGGAAGATAATATGAATATTATATTCATTATTTCAATTCCCACGGCGGCACGGCATAAATAAATAGACCAGTTTCGAATAAATGTCCGGTTCTGTATTTTTTTGGTGGCGAGACCACGTCCCTCTGTATTATTCCTTATGGCAAATGTCACTTGAAGTGTTTTTTCTGAAAATGATAGAAAATTATCAAAACACAAAAATCCCTGCTTAAACACTTCTACGCAGGGAAAAGGGGTACTGCTGCGTGTGAATCAATTTGTAATAAAGATAAATATATTTATTGAAAGTTTGATAAAGTGCGGAACGACCGTGTAGAAGCTAAGCTTGGATAATCCTTTTGTAAGTTTATTTAGTCTGCAGATAGAGAGTAGTAGGGTAGGGAAGTTTAGGATGGGAGAAGGGGACAATGAATGAATCTAAATGTGAATGAGTTGTCTGTCACCAGCTCTCAAGTGGTGGTGGTGGAAAGAATGAGAGATGGAAAATCGGTTGATTAAAATCAAACCACGAACATCACGAAATCAGCATCAAAACATCCCTATCCTACCATCATCATCGTGCTTATCCCTGACTGCACTAAAATTGCAGTGTCAATGCCACCAAAACATGCAATGCCAGGAGAATTGTAGAAAAAGTAAGCTGTAAACTTCTAAACACTGAAATGATGATGTGATACGAGGCGATTTCGGATTTTCCTGTATCTATTATTTTCCCAACCCACTATAATATTGATTCTGCTGCTGGATGTGGAATGCAGGAGCTTCAAAAGTGAATGCGTGCGTGTGTATGCGTTAATAGGATCGAGTAATATGACATGGTCTTCTGGTTTGATGCGTAGACTCATCAACATCATCGTCATTATTCTCAAGATCAAAATCAGAATAATATGCTTCGTTCACACAATTCACATAAAAAAGCTTTTACGTTTTTCATGAACTCTCACAGTGATATGGTGGTGGTGGTGGTGGCAGAAGCAAAAGTAGTAAAAACCAACAAATGAGAGGATGATGAGAGTTGAGTGAGAGCATACCATCCCATACCACACACAACTCGTTCTGATTTTTATTGTTTAGCCAAAGACTTGTTCACGGGATCAGTACAAAATTTGACAAGCAAGACAGGGCCGTGGATAATGGGGATGATGATGATGTTTGAGTAGAAAGTGAAATGTGCAATACTATAGAGCAGCAGTAAGAGAAAATCGAATATTGAATCTTCAAATCTTTGTCTGAATCATCAACTTCATATTGATACTTTTTGTATATTGCATGTATGCAAGTTTGAAGGCTGGCTCTTGTGATGTTTTTGAGTGTGTGTTTATTGCTTTTCGTCTTATCCTTCATTTTAATATTAGATTTCAGTTGACGCATCATCATTATCATCATCTCAACAAAGTTACAGCTCACGTCAAGGAAAAAAGTTTTGAAAATGTGCAACGTTAACAATTTAACACGTTGCAAGGTATTAAATAATGCGTAGTGCAGAGAAGAAGGTGCAATAGGAAAACATAAAAATCTTGAAATCTGACTCGAAGAAAATGTAAGACAAAATCCAGTATGAAACCTTCACCTTTTTTAAAAATCTTTGTATTTTGAAGACTTTTTATGATGATTTTTTAATGTTTTTGCTGGATTTTGGAAGATTTAGAGCTTTGTGAAAGTGTAGATTACATTTTTGCTCCAGAATAGGAAGTTTGTAAATCTCAATGATTGAATTTGAGAATTTCGGTGAGGAAAAGCCTACTCTAGAGGGGCAAAGATGAATCAAGAAATAAAGAAAAAAGAAGATGATGGAAGGGAATGGAGAAAAAAAAGATGCTAAATTGAAAATGATGGAATAAGGCCATGCCAGTGTGAGGTTTGAGAAACCTGCCTGGTTGAATGAAAGGTTGCTGGTAACAATAACAGAAACTGATTCATGAATTAGTAGTGAAGTGAGGAGGAGCTTTGAAAGTGGTGGAAGCAAACGTCAAAATTCATAACAGATTTCTAAAAAAGAAATGATTTTTTACACAAGCAAAAGTCAAAGCCTAGGCCTAAGTACATGTCTCCAGTGACAGGCAGGCCAAAGAATAAAAAATAGAATGAAAAGATCTACAAACAGTGCGCGAGTAAAAAGAAATCCAAACCTGAACACAGAAACCAGATCACACGCAGATCATAGATACATTAACGATTTTATTACTGTAAGACTCTAGTTTATCCCTTCTTTTTAAATAGAAATCAAGTCTGTAATAATAATCCGGATATTTGGATTTATCACGAACAAAAAACGCAAAAAGAATCAGAAATTCTACAAAAATAAAGCTTTGCTGACATGCAAAGTCAATTTTGTAAAAGTTTGTTGGAAAAGAATTCTGTGGTTTTCTATTCTCGCTTTTTCATGTTTTTTTAAATTGAACTGGTGTCAAAGTTGAATGCTTTTGGCCACATTGATACATGAAACTTGGCAAAAACTAAAAAATATGTCCAAATTTTCCCACAAAGCAAACAAAAATCTGATATTTATGCAATTAGAAAAAATATAATTTCGAAATGAAACACTTTTTTGGGGTTTTATGAATCCCATGATTTTCCTTTGGTTTTACTGGGTAAGTTAAAGTTATCTTTGGATATAAAGTTAATATGGGTCCTGGAGGACAACTTAAAATTTAAAAACATGCCTATTTCAAACCTCGTTCCACATTTATTTTTTCTATAAAAGCAAACACGACTTGTATAAAAATACTGCAGCAACGATGCAATATGCAACGTTTTTTAAAAGTAGGAAATTTATTGCAAACACTTTGAACTAGGAAAGGTTCTCGGTGGACGCATAAAGTCAAGTTTTTCATGGCCGATGTGAGTCTTAAAATGAAAAAAGTTTGTTTTTTCTTTTGCTGAAATTGGAAACAAGTTTTTAAAAGAAAAACATACGATTTTTAGAAGAAATATATTCAGAACTGTTTCTTTTTTAAAAAGAAAACATTATTTACTCTTGTAAAAATATACTTAACTAGGAAATGAGTCAAATATAGGCTTTCATTCAGATTTTGCTGAAATTGGAGCTTTATTGAAGTGAATCGAAGCTCAAGCCCTACTCAAGGCTATTTGGTCCTTGTTCCTGTAAAAAATCCTAATCGTTGGAATAAAGTTAAGTAAAAGTTACAGCAGAAGTGAGTGAAATACGCACACGTGAACAGTTTTGGAACTAGTCTCTGGTTAAGCTTGATTCTAGATCGCTTTCATCTTCCAAATTGCTAGATTCTCCGGGGAGGTCGAGAAAGAAAAAAGTAGGTTGATGGTTTGCTTTTTCTGTAGCAAAAATAAAAAACTTTTTTTATTTTTTTGCTAGTGAAAGAAAGAAGACTAAGGTGGATGCTTGCTTGGATGGCGAGAAAGAATTTTCTGAGATTAGGAAACTTTCTTTTTTTGCTTGTTCATATATTCCAGAGATGCTTCTGTTCTTGAAAGATATACGTTTTCTATAATAACATTTATTTTTCGCTAAAAAACGGGCTTAACTTTTATTTCTATTCATTTTTATATGGAAAAACGAATAAAAATAACGCCATGATAGTAACGATGATGATGATATGATGCGAACTTTCCGTTTTGGCTTATTCCTCTGCAATCCTCAAAAACTAAAGCCCCAAAACAATCTAACGTGAAGGATAAACGACATGCAAAGGTTCATTCATTTCTTAAACCTTTTCCTTGCTTGGTCAATGAAAATGAATCTGCAAAAAAATATATGGCACAGGTTTTAGAGGCACACCTTCTGAGATTCCCAACTGAGAGTTTGATAACTGCTCCATATTCAAAAGAACGGAGGCTAAAAAAGGTAAAAAATAATATAACTGGAAATAACTATATTGGAAAATTACGATATCACCTTTTATTATTGCAATGACAATGGCTGTAATGACTATGTCACATCATCACCACCATTACATTAACCACAATCACAACATCACGAGAAAAAAATAGGACACGAGTCCAAATCCATAAAAAATTGTGCTTAACTTGCATGAAAAAAGTTGTTGAAACGAGGATAGTTTGAGTTTTGCCAAGAATTATCCTTTTAAAGGGAAGAGGGAGGTGAGAATGAAAAACTAAGCGAGAAAATAAGGACATTTGGTATAATATAAGAGACAGAAAGTACACAATAAAATAATAGCTTTTTAGGGCTACCCATTTAACAAGAGGAAAAAATAAGAAAGTGACATGATTTGATGTGATAATGTGTTTTGCCTTAAGGAAAAAATCTGGCAAACTCAGCGGAATTCTTTTAAAAAAGGGACCTTTTATAGAAGGAACAGCGAGGTCACCACCTCACGCAGTCATTATAACTGTCGAGGATTTGACTTGTGGAAAAAAATTGCTCATTGACTTTCTCAAAATTTTGTACTGGAGCCAGGTCATATCCTCCATTGTTCGCGGTATGGTGTCCTCATAGTCGTCGTCCTTTTATAAAGGAAGCTTTGAACAAGTGTAACATTGTATTCTGAATTTTGTTAGTGGATGGGAATGGAAAAGAGGCACAAGTGGAAATGACTTTTTATCGTCTAAAATACTGTAATAAAATGTGGGATTGTAAAGTAGACTTGCGTGAACAAGAGAGACCTTTTTCCACTTAAAAGCGGTTGTAAAACTTGGAAATTAAATTGAGTAGGAGTCAGTAGGACCTGCTGCTGTTGTTGTTGATGTCCTTACAAACTCCGGCTTCTAATGTAATTCTATACTTTTCCTAATTGTATAAAAAATCCTCGTAAAAGCTTGCACTCAACAAATAATTAAAAATAGGAACAATCAGATTAATATTTTTTATTCACGCTATTATACCAGTGTTTTATACTAGCGCGCTAGCCACCTTGTTTTGTTGCTGCGGCTGTTCTGCCTTTTGCGCTTTTTATTATTTTTAGACAAAAGACCGTGAGGAAAGTTACACTGTTGTGTTAATGGACTGTCGGAAATCCTTGTTTTTCTTGCCAAAGTATAATCTTGCATATTAATCGGACTATTTTGACAAGTTGGAAGGCTAGCCTTTCCTGTTTCTTGTATAGCTCAGTGAGTTCAAAACGCAAGAAATACCATGTATTCTGTATTGCAATAAAACAACACATGTTTTTATATTTAATTAAAAAATGTTCAATAAACTGGGCCCGGCTTCTTACGCTGCACTGCAATTTTCTTCCTAAATTTTAAAAACTTGAAATGTGTATTCCCAAGCACGTCTGTATTTCAAAAAAATATATTTATGCTGGTGGTGGTCACCATCCCGTGTGAAAATTACTTAAACCCCAAAACTCTCCCACCTAAAATTAAATTTTCTCACCTTCTTCATCTTTAAAAATCGAAGAATGACTATTATCATTGTAAAAACAGAACACTCCTTTTACACGATCTAATCATAGCCGCAGCCTGCCATCACCGACCGAACCGCAAATCAGTATTTTCTTTACCTCAAATCTAAAAAAAGTCATAAAACCATTTCCCAAGCATAAATAATATTCTGTCGCCCCTACATCGCTATTTTTTCGATTTTTATAGAAAACACATGAATTAAAAAATAGACATTTTACAAATGATTATAATATTACGGCCCTCTCATCGTCATTTTGATTACTACCCAGTAAGCCAGCGTCATCACCACCACCACCGCAACATTAAACTTCCATAAGCAACGACGAAGCATCAAAACATGATCTAATCATAATCACCAGAGGAATATGATTACTCTTTCTGAAACCAGATAGATCAGGACTAGACGAACCTTCCTTTTTTCTTAATAATTCTCAATATTCCTACCAGAGAAGATAATAGGAGCCAGTTTTTTGTCTTCGTCATTCCCCCGATTCTCGGCAATACCAGTATCTTCATTCTCATAATCATTCATACTCTTTATGAATGAAGTGGAGAAGAAATAAACGTGTTATTGTTTACTTCACGAATCAAAAAAACCAGGCGCTGTCTTTGCACCAAAACGGCGAATGGAGCACTGCAGAAGCATGAGCAAAGTAAGTTGTGATGGAAAAGTAAGTTTTTAGAAAAATAGTGGAACCTGAATAAAAAATTGTTATTACTTTTCATACGTACGTGATACTTTCATCATGTTCAAAAATTTGCATTTTATATTATTTATCATGAGTGGAATCAGCATCAGCAGCAGGTATATTTGAAAGATCCTTATTCTCATGGATGTGGCATGCTTTTTATCAAGCCAGACAGAAGAAAAGAAGTGGAACTATTGTTAAAAGGCAAAGCGTATGAGAAAAGAGATGGCAGAGATACAATAGGATTTTTATACAATAATAATTTTACATATTAAAAAAGCTACCGCTTTCTACAAGAGAAAAAAAAGAGATGGAAATGGATTTTTGCTCAAACAAACTTCTCATTTATAACGAACGACTTCCTCTCTCTCTCTTTATTCATCAGGAGCGCTGTGCTAAGCTCTACTCAAAAGTTATTTGGTTTCCCATTAGAAAACAAGTAATGCTGTGTAATGTAATGTAATAATAATAAATGAATGTGTCCGGAACAAGTTTTTCCCGATGTAATCGTTTCTCCCAGTCTCATACTCATTTGTTTGGCAATGGTGGTCTACAAAGATATACCTACTTATTATTATTTTTATTACCTCTTGCTCGCTTCGCCAAAAAGTATTTACCAAAGCGAAATTGGTAGGATTTTGGATTTCAAGTTGGAGATAATAATTGTATTTTGGCTTGTTAAAAACTTGGGAGCTCGCTGGCATCATATAATGTTGCTTATTCGGATGAGGTTATTATATAATAATTGAGAACGATGAGTATTTTTTTAGCCTTTTATGATTGAGATTGGAATAAGTTTTTTGATTTGATGGGGTTAGCCAAATTGCTTCTCATTCCTTGAAAGAACTTTTTGGTTATGATTTGGAATGATAACTATGATAAAGTTATGATAAGGGAAATAAGGTATAAAAATGTAATTTTTATATTTTGATTTAAGTTTTATTTGAATGGAACCCCCATGTGAGACCCCGACGCGAGTGGAAAAGTAGAACCAAAAGGCCATATCCAATAATGAGAAATGACAGCAGCCGATTTATTCGATATAAGTTTAAATAGGCAGTATTAAACTCTTTTCAGCTAAAGATTGACTGCTTATTTGCCTCCATCCAATCTTGATTAAGTAGCGTTGACTGGATTCCTTTAGTCGCATCAGTTTCTTAAAAGCAATTCTTTTCTCCCTTCTTTCCATTTACAAAGAAATTTCGAAAAATGAATAAAGTTGCGTCATTAAAATTCACGCTCTACAAACTAGCCACTATGTAGGATATAAAGATTATTATAAGAAAAATGCGAAGCCATAAACGATAATACACATTCCTAGTTGGAAAAAAACTGCTGGTTAGTGATAGTACTAGGCTTGTTAGCAGTGGTTTTTGGAGGGTGACTGACTCAGAACGAAAATAATTTTCATTTAGATAAGAACTTGGGATAAGCCAAACTCTCCTCTTCATATCCGTCC
>JAHZNK010000402.1:0-10311 GCA_027744615.1 Lepidocyrtus cf. nigrosetosus NNG-2020 | reverse complement strand
TATCAATGTTGTTCAGCTAAAACATTTATTATTATTAGTTATAATAGCCCATCTTATTATCAAAATTGCCTATTTTCATGCTGTTAATTGCACATCAAAACACCACAGGGAATTTTATGGGAAGCGGAAATGTTCTGTTGAAAAGTTTAATTGAAAACCTTGTACTTTACACATACTTAAGTTAGAAAACGCAACAAAACGAAGAAAAAATCCTCGTAAAATTTAAAAGGCAAAAGTTTAATTGCTTTTCAAAAAGAAAACATTTTAAAACATTGTATCAGATTAATTATCTTTCTGATTGTTGAAGTTTAACCTAGAGCTGTTTGTTAAAGCTTACTAGTTAGCACAGTTTTTGAAAGCTTGTTTAACACCGCTTCTACTATTATATCCTAGTAATATTTTGTGAACTCTTAAATGTCGATTTGTCAACTGTTCATTTTTTTCTAACAACAACTGTATGGGAAAGACGAATCTTCCGATGTGATCAAAAATATATTTTCCGTCGACTTATCTTCTTTGCTGGAATGAAAATGACTGATGATTGGCATCGACAATAAAAAAGGAAACCTTCAGCAGTGATACCATCAAAGGCAACGCACATCGGGTAGAATAAAGCTTTAAGGGTAGCATGTAACAAATAGTAATACATCTGAAAAGTTATCAGTCTTTATCTGAACCAAGCTTGGATGCTCCAATAATAAGTGACTAATGACATATTTTCCGTCTTGATATACTTTTGTCCTGTACTTGATGAGAGTTCCCTTTTTCTTTAAAAAGGTTTAAAAAATATACAGAATTGTAAGTCAATATGTCATCTCATTAAAGAAATAAATGGAGATAAAGGTGAAACGAATTATTTTTATTCTAGCTAATAAGGCTCCACTTTGTCAACCATTTCTTCAATGTAATACACAAACCTCCTTTCGTTGAAAAGAAAAAAAATGTCTCCAAAAGATAAAATTATGCAACGTGATCCATCAATATCAAAAGGTCGTAATATGCTTGTATAAGAGAAAGAACACCCATTTACTTATTAGAAATCGTCCTTTTTCTTCCTCATTTCCTTTCAGCAATCTGCTGAAGTTTGGGCAGATTGCTTTCCACGATAGACGATTGTCGGCTCTCCACTGTCCCATTTATATCCCCATTTCGTCATCATCATCTGTACTCGTCAAGTCATACAATTGCTAGCGTATAATTAGGGAAGGAAATGTGGAAGGAAATTGGACAGTGAAAAATGCGAAAGATAAACGAGAGGGAAATACCGCGCATTGCTACCCTGCTTGTTAAATAACTGAAAATATGACGGCAAATTATATTTTTTGCTATTTTCTCACATTCTTAATTGACTTACATTAGAAATCCATCCCCTGTGGCATTTACATATGTTCCTTTATTACTTAATACAATCAAACTTCCAATTGTTGAATCATGTTCTTATATTGCTTTTTTATTCTGATTTTCAGGAAACCTGGGGTTGATGACATGACTGCTCCAGGCCCCATGAATGCTCGGTAAGTTTCAAAGTTTAAATGATTTTCTGCAAATTCTTACAGCTGTACAGACTTCTAATTTATAAGTTCTCTTTCTAATAAAATTGCTTTTGTAAATAACATATTTCATTGCTTGTCATCAATTTAAATCCAGATTAAGTTTGTTAATGGCTCTCATTTATTTAGAGCTGGACCAGATTTTGGCTGTTTGCTTTCTAAATTACTTTAATTTTTATTTTGCCCCACCTTAAATTTTATCATTGTTATCAACATGTGCAAAAGTAATCGTTATTGCTTAAAAGATACTCAGTTCAGCACAAGATGACTACATTCGCGTTTTCTAAGATTTATTCTGTTAGATAATATCGTACCTTCCATTGCATCATCTCGTCTTTTATGGAGGAAGAAACTAAGATGATAATGAAAATTGTGTTGAATACGTAGGTATACTTCTCATTAAGCTTTGAAAAAATATTCACCTAAAGAAAAACTTGATTAGTTTACTGACGGTTTCTCACAGAGAAAATCATACAGGATCTCAGTTACAGCTCATAATTTTAACACTAATTCCATCACTGAAGAAGTCCAGTCTAGTCAGGAAAAAACTTGCTTCTTTTGTTTTAGCTGCATCTGGGAGTTTTAGAAACAATATTGTGTGAGATTCATTACATTTTAGCGCTATGGCTTCTTAACACATTCTTATTTTTTTAAATCTTGGGATGGGATTGTCCGAGGTAAAGAAAACCAAAGCAAATGGGGTTTTGACATGCACACATTTTTTCGTAAGCTAAACCTGGTTCGGATAGCGGCAAACTTATTGCATTAAAATGAGCATCTCATTTTTTGTATTCGTAATCAAATTCTACTTTAAATCTATTGGCTGCATTGCACTGACTTGAGAAGCATAGTTTCTTCAGTGCCGTTGTTTTTTTGTCATTCGTCATTTTTGTAATTTATTGGGGGTTTCAAAGTAAAAAACGCCTTCTCAAATGAACTAACTACGCTTGAAATGTAATTTTAACACCGGTGTAATTACACACGAGTGAAATTAGTACAAAAAAGTTGCATACAGCCATAAAACTCATTTCGGTTGATTTGGGGTTGGGGGAGAAATTTAAGCGGAAGAAGAGAAAGAAACACGCAAGCATGCCTCGCACAAGTACAGTTAATTTGAGTTTTGTTTTCACCAAAATATAAAGAGAGAGAGATGAATTGCTTTTTTAATGAAATATTACAAGGAACATTAACAGTATTAAGGCTTTTTTCTTTTTCTAAAACACATACACAGTTTATTTATTCATTAAAATAAATCTTAGCATGACCCTGATTATGATAAAATAGGTTGGCCTCACACAGCATGAGCGTATGATTACTGCCCCCAGTCTAATTTTAATTTCCTTTCTAAAATCATAAATAATTGGATTCATTTCATTTCCCTGTGCCACTTGCTAAAATTGTAAAAATTAAACATGAAAACGCAGACGGCTCCAATAAAGCTTGAGATGCAAGAAATAGGTTCGTCGATTTGTTTGAAAGAAAGTAAGGAACTGCATTTGGAAGTAAACACCAAGAAAAAAATAATCTTTTTTACTTCCGTCTTCTCTTTCTTTGTTATAGACAAGTGAACTGCCTATGTTTACAAAACTTGACAAGAAAGGGAGGACGATTCTCAAGTCGGGGAAAGGAAATCGGTCTCTCTTTCTACGTTCAAGTTGCTGACGTAGAAAGGATAGTAAAATATTAACAGTTCATGCGAATATGAACACGTAGCTTTTTCAGATACAAAATGACTGCAGGCGTGTAAAAAAGGAAAAAAAATCAATAAAAGCACCTGCTCAGTAACGTGCCTCCGCCTCCACCAATGATAATCTCACCTATTTACGAGCAGAAATGTGAGCAAACAACAAAAGTAAAGCAAAAAGAACTCCTTCATTCTCTCTCCCACCCAACAAGACCAACACAGGAGCGCTAGTAATATCGTACAATGCAATTCATAACTAAAATCTCTATCTTCCTTAAGTTTCTCACTGCCTTGTGCAGGCAGATATAATAAAAAACTGCTGAAGAAGGGAATGATGATGATTCTCATATTGCACACCTTCCTATTTTCTCTCAAAGCTTCATCATCAGCTAAACGACTACAACGGACAGAATACTTTGAAATACAATGCATTTCATAATGTACAGCGTTTTAACAGATCTGCGTGTGGTGGATACTCTTTTGGAGGTGTATATGACATGACGTTAAACCCTTTCCTTATTCTGATTTGCTGTTAAAATATCCTTTATCGTCATAAGCACCGTCGCAGTTTTTGCTGATTTGTTTAGATGATGTTAATAACATAATGATTATGCTCTCATCGTGTTAGTTTTGCATGGACTTTTATAATATGCAGTTATTCGCTCGTGTTCATGTATTTATTAATACCAACACCCTCATCATCATCATTGTTATCTACATCAACACCAACAACAAAATTACTAGTTTGTAAAGTTGATAATGATAACATCAGGTAATGAAATGGAAAAACGGTAGTGTGGAGCCAGTCTCACGATTTATAATATTTTACGTGTAAAAAATTCTTCCCATTTTTTCAAAATACTTACAATCCTTATGGAAAAGAGTTGGTGCTTGATGTAAAATTTATTTTGATGGGCCGATTTAAATTTAACCTTTGAAAAACGATTTTTCAATCTTTATTTTTGTATGGGCCACCTGAGAAGAAATGATGCGTTTTGATCATTTACATGAACATTATGACATTTAATGATTTTCTCATGAGCGTACATACATTTGTATACTCATTTGTCTTATGATAGTAGGGGAACTCTCGTAGGCTCGAGAAAATAAACTGTCAGAAAAGGTTTTATTAAAGGAATAGCAGTAATTTGTTATGTAAAGACCTTTCCAGACTAACAGTTAATACCTCTCCAACCTCCGTCTCACTTCATTTGTATTCAGGAGTGAAAACAGGAGAAGTGCAGTTATTGATCTTTTTCTTATTCTTTGAATTCTGCATCAGCAGGGTTTGAACTCTCATAGGAAAAGTATTTCATTTTTAGAAAGATAGAAGAAGACTCATTCGTATACTTTGCTAGGATAAAAACACGAGGAAAGAACTTTGTCGGAATGATTATTGTGAATAGTTCTTTCATGTTTTTTGATTCGACATGTAAAAGAAGCCTATTGTGTGTGCGGCAATGGCACAGCTAGGAGTCATCGTTATATTATCACTGCTATTCCATTGCAATGTTGATATTTGTATTTTTTGTATTTGTAATACGGAAAAGTAAATGAAAATTACTGTCATGATGTCAGATGTTAGGGTCTGTAGCTCGCTCGCTTTTATTGTATTTTTGCTGTGAACAATTTCTAACAATGGGAAGAACTTTAACAGGCGTACAGAAGAAAACAATGATGAAAGCGTCAGTTTTATTGAATCGCGCTGGACTTTTTGTAACTGCAAACGTAGATTGGTTCTTTTGTGAAAGTTCACGTGCTCACGCACAATGGGCTGCACAATTTTAAGAATGAAACATGCAAAGCAAAAAACGATACTTACAATAAGCATATATTTAAAAGAATTTAACAGATAATAATGATTTAAAACTTTATTCATTAATAACGTAGCATGTATTCTACCAAACTAACAAATTGGGATGTTTAAATTTTAAATTTTACTGTTGGTTTTAATAAAAACATAACAGTGTCACTGCAAACGTTGTCATATTGCAAACTTAAGCTACCTAACAAATCTAAAAAAATACGTAATACTTGCTCACAAGTTTGTCATTTACTTTGCATTGCTGCAAACTATCTTGATGACGATGATGATTATGACGAGATAAATTTTGCTTCGCTTCTTCTTTCTCTTTGGTATTTTCGGAGTTGAAACGGAATCTATTCTTTCACCCATCAGCCGGATACAAAAAAGTTCTATATATAAGTTTCACAGAGAGAATCCCATTTAGATTCATTGGTTAAACTGAACATTCTCCGATGAGCGTTCATTCGAGAGATGGAAGGAGAGGCTCGATCAAAACTCATTTGGCATTCGAGACCATGCTCCACGCTCGTGGATCGCGTTGTACGTGATTTCACTTTTGAAATGGAAATGCTTTTAGATTTTCATTTTGCTTTCAACCCAGCCAACAAACTCTAAAGCAAACCCATTTCCTTTTTTCTCCATTTTAAGAATGAATAGACCTTTCTGCAAAGGCACGTATCCAATCATCATCGTCATCACAGACCAAAATTCAGTCTTAAATAAAATTCTTTCTTGGCCTTTGAAAAGGAAGTTTTTAAGCGAGATTATATTTTGGAAAGAAGGACTTTCGGAAAGTAATCAAGTGATGGGATGCCATCCTTCAATCTAATATCTGGTGATGGTATTCAGCAGAAAAGTATCCATATCTCTTTTCCACTTGCAAATGTTAGTAAAAACGTTTACGGCGAAAAATTCCATGTCCATTCTTGCAATCAAATTCTCTCCGTATCAGTTTTTGAAAGAAAATAAGAGAAAATTAAACTGTACAACTTTTCAATTATTAATTTCCTCCTTCAGTTTCTTTTTATTATGGTTCTTTCAACACTCCGAAAATACGTGAGACGTGCCAACTAGGAGCCAGTAAAATTAGCCATCAACTTATCAACCAACTTTTAACTATTTTATTTTAGACTGATTTATAAAACTCGAGCCAAGCATAATACTTTGATTCCAATTATGTAATTTCATTCATTTATTTCTACTTGAAATTGAATCTACAATCAAGTTTTAGTGAAAACTTGCAAAATATTGTTGATTTTGCAAAACCTAATTTTCTTCTTTTGCATCCCACTTTGATTCGACTATATCAAAAACGAATTTTGCAATTATAATGGTCATTTTTTGGTGTGTACGCGCAGAAAAAAACTGGGATGATTATCAACCTCTCTTTCGTACGTGATTACACGTACATATTATTGCAATTCTTTTCAACAACTTACCTTGGAAGGTCGTCAAGCAATAATAATAACGAAGTATTATAAAAGAAAGAAGACCTGACCAAAAAGGAAGCCGTTTTGAGAGTTTGTTGTTGTGTGGAGAATTTGAATTGTTTGAATGCAATGCACTCACTCCCTTACTTAACCTGTAACTAGTCCTGCAACAAACCTACCAAACTCGACCAGTGACCAGCTTTTTTTCCTGAGAGCTGTTGTGCTGACTTGAATGGCATCATCGTCGTCATTATTATTATCATCGTTATCATGAGCATTGTGAAAAGAAGAAGGATGAGTTGGGTTCTGTGTAGAACAAGTACAACCGTTTCGTACTGGACCTGAATGTTAACCAGGTCCATTTCTTTTAAAAACTCATCGTTTTATATTCCACTCTCGCCCTCGCAAATGAACGGGAGTTGGGTAACTCTGACTAGGGCTGTGAAGGTAAAAGGGCTTTATGCTTTACAGTATAGAGTTGAATGGCATAAACTGCTTTAAACGAAAAATAAACTTCCAGTCATACAAATCCTCAATTTTCAGTGCCAGCAATGCAGCAAAATTTCTGGTCGCTGCGAAGAAACAAAAGCTCATAAAAAACGCACTGGAGAACGTACCCAAACGGCTATTTTATATGCCCACATATTTTTATTTCTCCATACAAGATGACAAAACGATCAAGTTATTATAATCGGGGCGAAAAGAGAAGAAGTCACTAGATCAGTGTGAAAAAGAAGTTTATATGCACGTTCTTTACAATTCCCTCCTTCTTTTACTCTTCTGGTGTGTTGATGTGACGAAAATATTGATGATTTTGATGAGAAACGTGGTCTGGCATTCTTGCCACTGCAATTCAACTGCATTTCTACAATTGACTTATCGTTTTGTATTCCTCACCAGCAAAAATACATTTTTACACTGGTAAAATACATTAACAGCGATAGCTGCAATATACCAGGTATACATATAAAAGTGAAGAGAATAGAAAAAGGCACGCAAAAATTTTTTGTACTTTTTCCTCCTTGTTTTGTATGCAGAAGAAGAAACCGGTGCAGTTAAACTGCATTCACTCACTTTCGTTGTTTGTAAATTTA
This sequence comes from Lepidocyrtus cf. nigrosetosus NNG-2020, assembly GCA_027744615.1. NCBI lineage: Eukaryota > Metazoa > Arthropoda > Collembola > Entomobryomorpha > Entomobryidae > Lepidocyrtus > Lepidocyrtus cf. nigrosetosus NNG-2020. The sequence goes on along the minus strand of JAHZNK010000402.1, from coordinate 2,746 downwards.
TGTCGGGTCGGGTTGTTTTCTTTCCTTTTTTATCGTATTTGTTGATTGGAATGGATGTGACGATGCGCAATGTGATGATGGCAAAGTTTAGTAGACATTATATATTAAGTATTAGTAAACCTTACTTGACTGTTGTATACAATTGTACGTGCGTGCTTACTTTGGGATTGCAAATTTTTCTTACGTGATATAATTTTTTTCCAAAACTGTGCAGTAACAACAAAAGTTTTGATATTGTACGTGCGTGCTTACTTTGGGATTGCAAATTTTTCTTACGTGATATAATTTTTTTCTAAAACTGCAGTAACAACAAAAGTTTTGATGATGATTCATTTAAATACAGATGTCGTGCCACTGGATCACGTACCAGACCAGAAAAAATTAATTTAAAGTACATACACGTAATTCTTTATCCTATCTAGAAGAGTGGAATCTGTACCCTGTGAGATGCAAGTTATGTAGTTCAAATCGGAACAGAAACCGAAATAAATCTTTGAAATTGTAGTGGACAACACTAACTTGCATTATTTGAGCTCGACTAATCTGATTTTTAAAATATTTGATTTAAATAACAAGATATTTTGCAAAGCATTTAATTACCTGTAATTATCAAAAATCTTAAGTATTGATTCATAAATTATTTTTGAAAAGGATGTAATTAAGAAATTGAAAAACGGAATAGATAAAGGACAAAATCCCTCAATTAAAACTGTGCACGTCTTATCTTTCCTTTTTTGAGCTATTGGCAAGTAAGGTTATCTGTCTTGTTAATCAAAGGCTATTTTTCATCCGTGTGTGACTACATTTTTTCGTCAAGTTGAATAAAAACAATAACTCTTTCATTTTTTGAAGTGGTACAGATTACAATTTGAAATTTTCATCTTTGGTGGTGCTAATGGCGCTTGTTTGGTCGTTTCGTGTGAGCCACAAAGTAAGAATATTTCGGTGGTATCCACATTTATGAAACAAATTGGCACTTTACACGCACCGCTCCTTACCGCTCGTTGAGATCAACTTTGGATGATGAATTGCTGCTGCAGTTTTCAAAGTTTGACTCTTTGCTGTCCGCTTTTAGCCAAAAATTACAACTAAAATATTAGAAATCAACTTGAATGAAGCTACTTAAGTGCTCTTTAAACTCTTGTCATGTAGCAATTTGCTAAAAAAAAGTCGGTTTACAAGGCGAAAGAAGAGAAGTACAGCAGCAAGAAACCCTTTTTCATTATAATTATGTACTAGTTTGTAACTGTAATGGATGATAAAGTGATTGAACTGCTTTTTTTTCTCAGTCTCTGTTAGCGGATTTCTTACCAGGCCCAGTATTTAAACAGACAGATTGCCAAAAATTACAACTAAAATATTAGAAATCAACTTGAATGAAGCTACTTAAGTGCTCTTTAAACTCTTGTCATGTAGCAATTTGCTAAAAAAAAAAAGTCGGTTTACATTTTACAAGGCGAAAGAAGAGAAGTGCAGCAGCAAGAAACCCTTTTTCATTATAATTATGTACTAGTCTGTAACTGTAATGGATGATAAAGTGATTGAACTGCTTTTTTTCTCAGTCTCTGTTAGCGGATTTCTTACCAGGCCCAGTATTTAAAATACAGACAGATCAAAATTGGAGATAAAACAGAAAACTATATTGATGGTTGTCCTTTGCTACAGTGTTTTCAATGAAATTAGCAAGAAAAAATGTTTCAGGTACCTATCAAGCTCAANAGAAAACTATATTGATGGTTGTCCTTTGCTACAGTGTTTTCAATGAAATTAGCAAGAAAAAATGTTTCAGGTACCTATCAAGCTCAAAAAAGGTAAATCATTTTAGTTTAAAGATGAGAAAGAAGTAGACAAGGTAGGTCTTTTGGTTCGTTGATGGGATTCAGTCAGAACACCGCTTGCTTGCTTTCTCCATATTATGATCAGGCCTGTTTGGCAGCTGACTCTCTGCTAGACACACGTCTATAACAACTGATTTGGCAATAAATATCCTTTCTGTCTTCCTCTTTTACCTACAAATTAATTTGAATAATATTCAGGTCTTTTAAACCCACATAGCAGCAAATATTTTCAAACTAAGCCACAGCTTGGAGGCAAAAAATAAATTCTTTTGCTGGGAAATCCATGAAAATTATTATATCTCATTGGTTTAATGAATTCCGACAAACAGCTCAATATATCTTAAAGGTCAGCTTGAACTAGTATAATAGTAATAATTAAAATACGCAACTGGGGGGATCAAACGCAAATATTTTGTTGCCATCCCATAGTGCTGTTTTTTGTACAAAAGTTTACAAACAGAATAAAAGGCAGCAAACCTGCATAGACACTAGCTTGAAAATTTGCATATTATTGCCATTTTTTGCAAATCTGCATTATGCAAAATTTATAAAAAAATATGCAATTAAGTTTGTACCAAAAGCTGATATTCAAATCGCGCGAATTTGGATTTTGCAAATACCGTTTGCAAATTGGCAAAATTTTTTGCATATTCTTTGTCTTTATGTCATTACCTTTCCATTGATATGCTACTTGCCATAGGTTACAATTTGAAAGTTTTCAATGGTCATTTCTAACGGCGTAACCGTTCGTCCAATGTTGTTGCCGACTTAAACCAACTATTCTTTAGAGTTTTTCTTCTATCGTACTAAATATTTTGCTACAATTACTCTACCCGCAATTGTTCTAAAAAGGCATTTACGCCTAAAACTGATTGTAAATATGCAGGGTAGTGCAAATTTTCATTCGT
>JAHZNK010000401.1:0-11670 GCA_027744615.1 Lepidocyrtus cf. nigrosetosus NNG-2020 | reverse complement strand
CAACAAAAACAATGAAATTGTATCTGCCTCAGCGTTTTCTTTTGTTTTTGTTATTGACAATAAAAATAAAATTAGCTTTCACTTTATGAAATGGGCCTGGAACAGCTACCCGTGTTCAGAACAAAAATATTTAAAACGTTTTTACTACTACATAACAAGACATTATTACGTGACAATATTTCCTTTGATCCCTGATTTTCATTAATCCACTTTGATATCTCTAAAATGGCTACCACGTTCCACAGTTTATCTAGAAAAAAGGTTAAAAAATGATTACGCAATGTAATTACTTGAATTTAGGAAATATATGGAAGGGAGGTCAACCAACATTGAAGTTATTAGTATCGGACGTGCCTAAACACGGTTGGTTGGTGGAATCCGATGAAAGAAGGTTACGACCAGGAGCCCAGATTTTACCAGAGATTTTAAGTGGCACTCAGCTAAAATATGTTCACGACGATTCAGAAACAACTTCGGACCAAGTAGGGTTTTCCCTTTGGCTTTGGACAATGACAACCTCAAGCATCTCCACAACAGCAATCCTATCAACAAATAACGTTTCGATGATGACAGCCACATCATCCTATGTTTCTTCTGCAGAGCAAGGAGCTTGGAACGAGGCAGAGACTTCAGATGGAGTTTCAGACACGTCCACGTTCCTTCTCAATGTCACGCTCCCAATTCAAGTCCTCCCCATCAATGATCAGCCTTTCGTTGTTGCCTCACCAAAAATGCCAACTGCAGCCGTTGTTCAGGTATGAGATGATACTTTAAACGAAATCTCCACAATCCATTATCCTGTCAAGATTTGGAAGTGGAATGGCAAAAATATTTCACCATTTTAGAAATTTTCACTTAAAACCCCTATTAAGATTCTTTGCACAATTAAAATTGGATATTTTGTTGCTCTTTTTTTCAGGAACACTGGAGACGGCTTACGAGGAACGATTTATTGACAACGGATCCTGACACGCCACCTGTGCAAATTCTCTATGATGTGTTGAAGATTTCCCATGGCCGTTTTGTACTTTTACAAGATTCTCTACCGGGTTCGAATTTAACAAAGACTACTGCAAAAAATTCTTTCTCGTACAGGATCGGCATAAATGATTTAGATAATGTGAAAGACTACCCTTCCACAGCGAGATTTTCTCAGGTAAAGGAAATGACACATCTTTGATGATAAATTACATTTTGCCTGGGCTTTTACTCAAGCACACCAGTGTAGGTATTAGTGTGATGCCATCGTCATCACCACATTATCATAATGATCAGTGTTAAAAAACTGAAAACAAATGAGAGCTTTATTTTCCTTATCTATTATCAAATGTCACAGTTTTTTTCATTTTCTCAGGCGGATGTTGATGCTGGGAACGTTGTGCTAATGCATACTGGTCCCGTGGCTCCTGTAATTTCAAATTTAAAAGTATCTGATGGTGAACATCCACCCGGATCAATCATTTTAAATGTTCCTGTGCAAGCCCTGACTTTACAGTCTTTGCAATCAAGTCCTATTCGAATCCAACAAGGAAGTAGTATCATGTCATTGTCTTTAGTAAATCTTGATGCTCACACAAACGGTCAAAGAACCCGGTTGAGTTATAACATTACTAGGTATCCACTACATGGAAAGATATTATTGAGGGATCGAACAACCACTTCTTCCGGTTTTTCCCACTATGAGCTGCTTAGAGGTAATTTTTCGTGCTTTCCCCAAAGATTTGAAATCATAGCTGCTTACTTTTAGAGTTGCGAAAATGAAAGATTTTGTAGGCCACCTTATTTTAAAGTAAAATCTCTCATTTTTCTACTTTCTCTGTAAAATCTAGGGGAACTTTCGTATGTTCAAACGGACATGTCCGTTGCAAACGACTCTTTTGAAATCTCAGCTCATTTTAATGATCCAGAAATCCATAGAGTGTCAACAGCGTGGCTTGTCAACGTTGTATCCGTTCCCCTTTTAAGGTTAGTATTTCATTGCAGGAAACACCAGTGAGCAAACACTGCTGATCTAATTTTAAATTAAATTATTTTCATTCAATTATTATTTCTTTGTATCCTTTTTTGACCAATGCGGATATCTTTTGAACCCATTTCCTTTTAGGAGGGTAAAAGAAACGGTAAACTCGTTTATCAGGGGATTTGCAGTTGGTGGCATAGTAAGTCCAAATGAACACGAGTATTCTGCTTCATACGGGGCGAGAACAACTTTGAATCTTGCTGTGCTGGATGCATCACCTCTTGCAGTGGTCACCGGCGCTAATCCCTTGTATGAAATCCTGCTTCAACCTAAATTTGGACAGCTGTATAAAATTACACCTCAACTTCACTACTCTGGCTCTAAGCTCAACTCCAGGTATAAAAGGGAAGAGAAAAATGATGGGATTGCGAGTGTTGCCGTTATTCCTGTCGGTGAAAATGAAATAGTGGATGAAAAGGGTCAGGCAGTTTCAGCTCCTGTGGCTCTAACAGGACAACATCGTCGTATTGCATCGAGGTTTTCCCACGAAGACATACGTCGTGGTGCAATAGTTTACTCACCAGAAATCCAAAGCAATGAAATAATGCCAACGGGGGGAGCTCAAGCGGATGAGTTTATATTTAAAGTATTAGCCCCGGGCGTTCAACCTGCAATAGGTATTGCCAAATTCAATTTGGGGCCTAATCAATTCCCCCAGATTATATTGGATGGGAGTACAGACGCGGCTACAAAAAGGTATTGCAAAAAATATTTTAAAAACCGCAACACAAATAATTAACAATTACCATAATTAATTATAGATCTGGTGGACCGCCAACTCTTCACGATATTACGACATTACTTGTCACACCTCGCATGACTAAAGACAGTTTAGTTACGTTAGGGCTAGTTATTGTTGGGATTGTCACACTGAGCTTATTTCTAGTTGTGGGGATACGCTGTACTTGCTCAAAGAAAGGGTCTGGTCATAGGCACAGTAACCACCACAGGGGTGGACAGGATAGAGGTGGTGGCTCGTCATCAGATCAGCAGAGAAGGAGAAGCTCAAATGGGCTTAATAATGGTGGAGCGGAGAGTAAAACCAATGGGATTGGCATTATTGACGCCTACGCTCCATCCACTACTTGTATTGACACTTGTCAATCCGACTCTGAAGGCGGTCTCAGGTATGTCACAAAATTACTTTCTCTTTGAAATAAACTACTTCAGTAGCTTTCCCTTTCATAGCGTCATTTTTCGTAAGTATTGTAATTTGTATTTATTGTGCAATTATTAAAAGTATGTACATCAGTGTAATATATATATTATGTATGGAAAACCTATAATCTATGTATTCCTAAACAATCCTACGAAGAGTTCTTTGACTAAAATTGGATAAATATTATGACAATTTATGACATTTTGACGAAAAAAGCACAATACTGACTTTTTCTTATGAACTCTTCTAAAAAATCCTGTACTAATTAGCATTGATGTGTTTTTATTTTGTATAAATCCCAATTACTTCTCTACTAATTGACTGACGTGGTTTTAGCGTTGAGAGGATATCAAGTGAGTTGAAATCATATCTACAAAAATATTTTTGCACTAGTGTTGGTCTACTTCAAAAATGACAAACGTTATTTAAAAACATTTAAAGAATTTTTAACGTTGTTTGTTTGTTGTGGCTGACACTAAAGTTAACCACGCTTTGACTTTTTCACAGAACAACTACCACAATGGATTACATAATGTTTAAGAAAAATTAAAAATAAAGCTTTAAAAAATCATTTCGCATTATTGTTTTTAACCCGGATATATAATCTTGTAATCTTTTTCTCATTTTGTTTTTCATATTTCCACACGACATCCTTTCTCTACTAACCGTTAAAATTACTAACTCAACAAAAATGTTCACAAGACAAACACTTTTGGAACGAGTTTTTCCATCTGGCACTGTTTATGTAGTCAAATGGAAAGAATGATGCAAGAGAAAACAGAGTGAATGATAAATGTGTGTTGTAAAAACATGAAACTGACTATGACTTGTAACGCTTTTATGTGTCTTTGTCCTGTCTCTATGTTGTTGTCGTCCTTTTCCCTAAAATTTTTTGCAGTGTCGCTACTTCTTTGTATAACCACTGCTGCAGTTATATTTTCTTCACAATGTGTGCAAGCAAAATGTGTAACAAAGCATTATTGCCAATTAAGTATATAGAACATGTAGAGCGTTGATGTTGTTGTGGTAGAAATTACTATGGAATGACTACCCATTAGTTCCGGTTGTAAGAGTTTTTGAATGCACATCTTTTTTGCATAGAACAAATGATATTAAGTATTACGCTGTTGGATATTAGTTTCTGTCTCTATGTTTGAATGAAACCAGTTGATTTGTTAAAATTGCTAAATAATGAAAATTAATGATCCGTTCCAGGCCTCTAATGATGTCCTCACTTTCACCACGATGCAGAAGCTCAAGGCACAATACGGGAACCATCGCATCAGATTCTGGTTCTTGGACAAGCAACTCAATTCGTAATGAAATCCCTACGCCATCTATTCCTCAATGTAGAGTGATTCCTTGTAACTCATCAGACTCCGGTGGAGGTGGCTACTCTGGAGGGAATTATTTACTTGATACTTTCTCTCCTCTACCGGAAGAAATTGATCCTCCTGAACCATACGGATTTAGTTATGGGTATCCCCCACCACTTGATATCTTAGACTGCAGAGAGGTGGAGACTGCTGAGACTGTTTTCATTTCCACTCCCTCAACTATGGGGGGAACTCTCAAGCCTAGTAGAAATAGTCATGTTAACAGTGTTAGTACTATGACGCTACCGCATCCCGTTAGAAATAGTCATCATCATGTTAGTCAAGGTACGAATACTCCGACGGGTGGAGGAAGTATTTTAGGAACGAGTAATTGTAATTTATCAACTGGTAGCAACCTTCCCGCTAATTCTGGACAGCCAAATCTTACTTTAAGAAGACAACAACAGAAGAATCAATACTGGGTGTGAAATTTAAATCAATTTTAAACGTTTAAAATCGAATTTCGCTTATAAAAATTGCATTACATCAAAATATAAAGATAATCTTTTGTAATTATCTTAAATCAAATATATATAAATACTTACGTACCTTATACATATAAACGTTGTGTAAAACATTTTTACAGTTTTCAAATAAAATTTATGGAATTTTACTATGAGCTAAGAAAACGTAAACATTTATAATAAAATGAGTCTTGTTTTTGCTTCTTATGTATTTTTAAAACCTGCAGTCATTGTAGTCTGAATTTAGTTTTTACCAAAAAGTAAAAAAAGGAAACTTTCTCAAGATAAACTACTTCTCCATTTAATGTTATTGTCTCGAAATAAAAATGCATTATTATGGTTTTTTAAAAATCAAATTGTGCAGTTTATATGAGCAACGGTACACTTGTAGAGTAGTCTTGCCTAGTCCTCCCTGACCTCTCATTGCACCCACTCACCGAATTGTAAATTATAGATTTTGGTACTATTTACTTATTTGTACATGTAATATTTTTAATCAGAATTATATACCGTGAAAATGCTGAGATAATTCGTGTACAGTTTTTCTTAACTTTTGCTTAAGTTTGTAAAAAATTGTAGGAAACAGAATTTATGTGTAATCAATCCTAAAATTAAATTTTTGAGAGTATGTATGGATATTATCTAATTTTTACATATATCATTAAATACCAAAAGGAACGTTTATAAACGTTTACTCAACGTGCTTTTTGTACAGATTGCAAAGTTTTAATAAAGAATTCGTCATAGAGCAAATTATAACCACTTTTTTGAAACATTTTAATGAATTTATTGCATATTTGACATTGATGGTGAGGATAATAATTATTGTTATTGCAAAATACAAATTCTCTTGCAAAGTTAAATTTAAATGCAAGAAAGAATGGAGGTATAAAGATAACTGGAGGGGCCCATTTCGAGATTTAACGTATAACTTTGCGGAATATGTTGAAGCCTAGCGATTTTTGTCTCGGGGTAATTTGTTTCTTGGTAACGTTTACTTTCCTGTTTATTTTAATTTTAAGCAAAGCTTTTAATCATCATCACTCATTTTTTGCGAGTGATTAAAAAATTCAAATTGTAATGATTACCTGACTATTTCTGATTAAAAATACCTCAATTTTTGTCAAGGAGATAAATTACCCCCAGAAATTTTTTGGTCAAGCTTCAATTTTTTCTATTTATTTCTTGAATGGGCCCCTCCAGTTATCTTTATACCTCCATTCAAGAAAGTTAAATAATTTTTACAAATAGACAAAATTTTATTATTCTTGCGCTCAAGTTTGATGTTTCTACAATCATAAACGGGTCATCTGATGACTTTTCACCTCAGCCTTGCCCGTTGTTGTACATTTCTCACCTATTTAATTCAACTCTGCCTCCGGTTATTGCCAGCACAGCCACAAACAATGCAAAAAACTTGTATGGATCATAATCAAAAACAATACGTTAATATTCTATTTCTGTATCAAGCGCATGGGCACCAGTTAAATGGGTGGGGTTCCCCAAAATACATTTTATTCTTGGAATCCAACCGATTTCATATGTTTTAATAGTGCCTAATCCAATGTTTCTTCTTGTCAGTTGGCAACATAAAAAGAATCTCTGGAAAAGCACACTTTGACTTACCATGTTGTATTTTTAAGTGTTATGGCTATCCTCAGGGTTTATTATCTTTTTCTGATATGAAGCTGAAGTAAAAAAGATGACTTTCTTCTATGTATTCAACAACTAGTAAAATGTACTATGAAATCATTGAGGAAAGTGGAGTTTGACGATGATAAACCACGCTTGACTTGAGAGAAACGTAAATCAAGCAAGGTAAAAGTTACTCGAACAATTCTTTTCCTACACGTCATACCTTGTTAAATGATAGCCATTTGCCGCACGCCCTTTCTACTAAATGCATTAAAAGCCTCCATGAGGTTTGACTTCTCTGCTCATACATGCATAAAAGAGATGAAATACCTTGTATTTGACCGAAAAAATCATGAATCTTCATCATATTTCAACATTAGAGTTACACACTGGAGTTCAAAAGGTGTTTTAACATAGAAAACACGGGAGAAAAGGATAGACGCATACTTCCGGCTCAATCTGGTGGATGTTTGAACTTTTTCCCTAGTACAAAATAGTGGAGAAAGTTTTTTTTACAAAGGTATTCTATCCGTGAAAAGATATCAAAAGTCAAATTAACAAAGATTGGATGTAAAAAAGGTAATTTTCTGTTGGAATAGGGGGAAATAAAGGAAATTATAACGACTTTGTCTTTTAAAATTTGTTAACAATGGAACCAGGAAAGTAGTTTTTCTCTTCGCTAGACTTCAAACTTTCTCCAAAAGTTTTCTTCCGAAGCTGTCAACATCTTCCCTTCTTTTCCTCGTTTTGGAAATACGAAGGAAACAAAAAATATTAACAAGAGTGGCAACAACAATACAGGTAAACTGTTAGCAATTGTTCTTATACGGCTCATTTTAAAAGAATTTTAAAAAGATATTACTCTTAAAAAAGCTGTTTTTATGATAATTTTCATTCATAAACTTTTTCCAATTCACACGAATCTATAAATTACATTGTTATGTGTTTTCAAAGTTCTTCAGCATAAAAAGAAATCCCTGGAAAACATAGTTTTGTTCTTTGCTCTGGAATTCTTATAAGCTCTAGGGAAATAAAGTGTTCATCGGTTTCATCTTTTCAATTCATTAAAAGATCTATCACTCACTTGACACTATAGGGAGTTCTTTTTATGTGTGACTGTGCCTTTGAAGTACCCTGGCTAATAGATATTGATGAAATTTACAGCAAAACAGAAGCTGGATAACATTGAGAATAATTTTGAGGAATCGGACGTCAACCCTTTGTTTAACTTGATCTGTTACAGAATCTGTCAGTAAATATAATAAATTGAACAAATACAAAAAGAAGGAAGCGAGCCGCACATAAATTTTCATCAGGAATTAACTTCATACTAGGTGTGTATATATATACCTCTCTGCATAAATTGATTTCCCTTGAGCCCCTGTCATTTTCAAATCAATATGGGAAATAAAATTGTTACGTTTACAGAGGAACAGTTGGAGGATTACCAGGTAAAGTTTTTATTGAGATTTCATAAGCAGTATATATATCTTCTTCTCATTAGTGAATTCCTATGAAATTACTAATGCAAACTTTTCTGTTGTTTGCAAGGATTGTACTTTCTTCACTAGAAAGGAGATTTTAAGGTAAATTCTTGTTTGATTTGCAAAAGCTCATTCTACAAGTGTTTGTATTGCTATTATGTTTGCCTAATCTAAGCTTATACAAGAAATCTCTATCAAATAAGGATGTATATGTTTGAAAAGTTGTAGAAATTAATGAACCAGAGGACACGGAAATGAACAAGGTTTAGTTTATAAAACAAAGTTTGGAAACCTCTGTGTTTATGCAAGTATCTGCCGTGGGCACAGCTAGGTGCATAAAGAAATGTGTCAAAATAACTTTCATCAGGTTAGTTTAACAGGTAAATGCTGTAGGATAGGGTGATTGAGATTATCAACTAAAAATACATGTGCAAAAATACCAAAAAGGTTTAGAATTGCATAGGCAAACTTTAAATGTTATGCTTTCAAGCACTAATTAATAAAGACATTTTTACTTGATCGATTCATTTCGTAATAGCAGACTTAAATTTTCAAACTTTATTTTGTTAAATATCGTAATAGACAACACTGCTTAAAAGTTATAATTGGATTAAAAAATCCTACAAAACTTTTTTAAAAATTCCAGAATGTTTAAAAAATTCCGTGAACTCAATCCCGCAGTAGTTCCAAAAACAATGACGGCAAACGAGCCCGTGACAGTGAAAGTGCCTATAGACATTGTCGCAAAAATGCCGGAACTAAAGGTACTACAGGAAAAGCTATAAATTTTCAAGAAACAATTAACTTGACAGTCTTGACTTGAATATTATTTCCTTTAAAGGAAAACCCTTTCCGGGAGCGGATCTGCACAGTGTTCTCCAGAGATGGACATGGAATCAGTTTTGAAGATTTTCTTGACCTATTTTCCGCGTTTTCAGAGCATGCTCCAAGAGATATCAAAGTCCATTACGCCTTCAGAATTTACGGTAAGGGAGAAGAAAAATGCAAAAATATTTGTAATAATACTCTGCCAATTTTTTAGATTTTGACGGAGACATGTTCTTGGGAACATCAGATCTCGAGAAAACATTACAACTCCTTACAAGAGATGAACTAACCCCGGATGAAGTCAGCTTAGTAAGTACGAAGGTAATATAAGCTCATTTTTTACTCCAAAGCATGTTATTTTAACGTCACTCCAATGGGCAGCAAAATGAGGCAATTTTTCCATTGTCATAAAGATTAGTAAAATTTAAACAACTTTAGCTAGTATTTCCTCAAAAGACACTTCAGCATCAATATAAACTGTCATTTATATCCTTGTATTTTATTGTCTTCTTCCATTTGTCTATTAAGCCAGTCTTGTAATACCCCAACGGAGTAGTAAACCTTTCAGCTTAAAAATAAAACTTGAGAATGGAGAACATTTCCCTTTCCACGTGGGTACTTCGTATGAGATATTAATGTACGGAAGTAACAGAAGGCCTTTTTAAAAAATAGTTCTTTCACAAGAGAAAGGCTTATGAAAATTAGAGAAAGCCGATGATTTTTTAGTTCATCCAACATTGCTTTGCATACAGGTATACTTGTGAAGAGGTAGCCGTAAAAAGACGTAGTCTCGTTGCAATTACCATTTTTTAGGGAAAAAATCGATTAATCACTTTTTTTTAAAGAAAAGTAGGCTGTAGAGATGTTCTTTTAACGAAAAACTTTTCAATGTTTTAGGTACTGACTACGTTTCATATACGAATCTNAAACTCTCATTTGGTGAATTTGAGCATGTAATTACTCGAGCGCCGGACTTCCTTACTACGTTTCATATACGAATCTAAATATCATCCAGAAAAATATAATTAAAGGGTTTTCTACATAAAACCCCCAAATCGTTAATGCTAGTGAAGCTACCTAAAAGAAAATTACGGAGCACTCATCTAGAATTTGCTGAAGCAGCAGAGCACGTGCAGCAACTCTTTAATAAAACGTCTTAATCATTAATCATCATTCGCACTTTGTATAATAATGTTCTAGTTAAATATTCATTAGAAAAGTAAAAATTATTATGTGCTTTTTAAATTATTGTAAACCCATTCGTTAACTATTTCGTGAAAGCGTCTCTATATAGTCCTCATACCAATCAGCCAGGACATGTCTGATATAAAATCAAGCAATCAATATCGCAGAAATGTATACAGCAACAGGAGGAGATCAAACCACAGGTGCTGGGATTTTATACCAGAATACTAATCATCAAGCTCACAATGTGACCCTCTAGATTAATTTGGAGTAAGCACTAAAACTTAAAAATCTGCTTAGTTAAGGTTAAAATAAATTTGGCCATCATTCTACAAACCTTATGAAAAATTATCTGTGAACTACTGGAATATAAACGTAAGAATTCTATGAAAGAGTATACCTTTTCAAATGATCGTATATATTATTCAAGTACTCACCTTGCCTCGTAAAATTTAGGCTAAGCTGTCATTTGACTAAACGACACAGTCATCATTTCACCTATTTTCCCCCATTCTAGCTTCTGAAAATTGTATAAACATAAAAGGGTGATCATTAAAGATGAGAATTTTATGAAAGGCTCCATTTAACTTCCATTTATTCTGCAATTTTTGCGAATCTCTCTCCACAACTCATCTTCTAACAATAATAGCGAAATTATCATCAACATCAGCATTATCATTCCCAATTTTTTCATTTTTTCAGGAGTTGCAACAAAAGAAAGAAAAACTGGAGTTGGTATCACTAACCAAAGTTTATGCTGGGTTGCGACTACTTATATAGCTGTACAGAAAGGAAATGAAAGTGGGAGCACATGAAGCGTAGAGAAAACTTTCTTTGGAGATCTATCGGAAAATGTCTCCTAAGCTCTTTTACTTTTCAAACATTTTCATTCAAGGAACAGCGCGGTGGTGGTATTTGTATGGGTAGATTCCAACTTTTTTCTTTCAATGAACAACTCGATTGAATGGATGAAAAGTGGAAGTTTTTTTCGGTGTCATGCATAGAACATGTTGCTGTCGTGGTTTATCCCTAAACAAAAGTGATTATACATTAATAAACCTAAGAATACGCTCTGAAGACTGAAATTTTAATAAAGGTGGACAAAAAGGATTTTTAGAATGTTTGGGTATTTTTACAGGTCCAATATCCTCAATAAATCTTCGGGTTGAGTGAGTGGAGTTGATCAAACAAGACGGACCACACCCGTCCGCTATTTTGCTCATCTTCCTCAGGAAAATAAGTAGGCCACAAGTATTGTAGATGATGGCATAGTTTTCTTTTAAGTTTCCAGTTAATAGAAAGTTGTAAAGGAATTTTTAGACTATCATCACTCTGTTTAATCATCTCACACAGAGCATTTCAGTATTTAGCTGTGCTGTCTAACTTTTATCTATAGCGAGAAAAAAAACGATTGATGGAACAATCTGGAATTCCCTTTCGTTGGTGGACTGAACTGGATGAAAGAAATGACCTGTTCATGTAATATCAAATTTTGATCGCATCATCAAACTAGAATGGT